>CM041780.1:276279945-276313405 GCA_023374045.1 Limonium bicolor
GTATAAAGAATTGAGGAGAAAGGAAGAAGTATACCTCTGCTATGTACAGGACATAGAGAGAGACCCTGAGTTCGACCCCGACTTACCGGTAGTGTCGGAGTTCCCCGACTTATTTCCACGGGAACTGCCCGGCATGCCACCCACTCGGGAGGTAGAGTTCACCATCGAGCTGCTACCTGGTACCGGACCGATAGCCAAGGCACCATACCGTATGGCTCCGGCAGAAATGACTGAATTAAAAGAACAATTGAAAGATTTGTTGGATAAGGGATTCATCAGACCAAGTGTGTCACCATGGGGAGCGCCAGTCCTCTTAGTGAAGAAGAAGGATGGTAGTCTCCGCCTCTGCATCGACTACAGAGAGCTGAATGCAGTGACAGTGAAGAATAAGTATCCACTACCCCGCATTGACGATCTGTTCGATCAGTTGAAGGGAGCATCTGTGTTTTCCAAGATTGATCTCAGATCGGGGTATCATCAGATAGCCATTAAGGAGGGAGACATTGAGAAGACGGCATTCCGGACACGATACGGCCACTATGAGTTTACAGTGATGCCGTTCGGATTGTCGAACGCACCGGCGAAGTTTATGGATCTGATGAACCGCTTGTTCCGGGAGCAGCTGGACTAGTCGGTTGTGGTGTTTATTGATGACATTTTGATATATTCGAAGTCTAAGGTTGAGCATGAGGAACATCTGAGGAGGGTATTGGAAATATTGAGGGAGAACCAGCTATATGCTAAGTTCTCCAAGTGTGAGTTTTGGCTTGACCAGGTCTCTTTCCTAGGTCATTTCATCTCAGATGCTGGGATCGCAGTGGATCCAGCAAAGATTGATGTCGTACGTACTTGGCCAAGGCCGAAGACTGTTACCGACATCCGGAGCTTTCTCGGTCTGGCAGGTTACTACAGGAGGTTTGTTAGAGATTTCAGCAAGGTCGCGAAACCGATGACCAGTCTGATGAAGAAGGATGCACCGTTCTTGTGGATAGTTGACTGTGAGAGATCATTTCAGCGTTTAAAGGACTCACTGACCACTGCACCGGTCCTGACCATTCCAGACGGTACAGAGGGCTTTGAGGTTTATTGTGATGCATCCGGCAGAGGGCTGGGTTGCGTGCTCATGCAACATGGCAAGGTGGTGGCATATGCCTCACGCCAGTTGAAGAAACATGAGGAGAACTACCCCACACATGATTTAGAGCTGGGAGCTGTAGTCTTCGCTTTGAAGATATGGCGCCACTACTTATATGGGGTTAGTGTCACGATCTACACCGATCACAAGAGTTTGAAATACATATTCACTCAGAAGGAGTTAAATCTTCGACAGAGGAGATGGTTAGAGTTTCTGAAAGACTATGACATTGACCTCCAATACAAAGAGGGGAAGGCCAATGTTGTAGCAGATGCCCTGAGCCGTCGAGCACACTCACTCCATTCGCTAGTTTCTTTCTCCAGCTTGGTTGATGAGGTGCGAGAGGCTCAGAGGACAGATGAGTACATGAGAGAGGTCAGACAGAAGCTGACAGATGGTACCTTTAAGAGTCAGAAATACGACTTCAGACTTCATGATGATGATCTGATCAGACTTAAGGGCTGATTATGCATACCACGGGGCAACACGGATCTGAAAGACCGTATACTTAGAGAATCACACTGTTCTTCAGTTTCCATCCATCCGGGAGCCTCTAAAATGTATAAAGACATGAAGAGATACTTCTGGTGGTCGGGGATGAAGACAGATGTTACCGAGTTCATCTTGAGGTGTCTCACATGCCAGAAGGTGAAATTCGAGCACCGACGACCGGGCGGAATGGTACAGTCGATGCCAGTTCCGGAGTGGAAGTTCCATGATATCTCCATGGACTTCGTAGTTGGGCTTCCACCTGCTAGGGGAGGTCTCAACATGATATGGGTGGTGGTGGATCGCCTTACCAAAGTAGCCCGATTCATACCGATGAAGGATACTTGGAAGGTGACCAATTAGCTGAGTTATTTGAGAAAGAAATCATGAGACATCACGGCATACCAAAGACTATAGTGTCAAATAGAGATACCAGATTCCTTTCGAGGTACTGGAGAGCTACTAGAGAAGCGTTGGGTACAGAACTCAAGCTGAGTACCGCGTTCCATCCTCAGACAGATGGTCAGACTGAGCGTACTATTCAGACACTCGAGGACATGCTGAGAGCATGTGCCTTAGACTTCCAGGGCAGTTGGATTGACAGATTGCATCTGATCGAGTTTTCATACAACAACAACTATCACGCTTCGATCAAGATGGCACCTTTTCAAGCGTTGTACGGTAGACCATGTCGTACACCGCTCTGCTGGGATGAGTCGAGTGAGACGGTCATTATAGGACCAGAGTACTTAGAACAAGTTAAGGCTGAAGTTCAGCAAATCAGGGAGAACATGAAAGCTGCTCAAGATAGGCAGAAGTCGTATGCTGATGTTCGACGACGGGACCTGGAGTTCGCAGTGGGCGACCAGGTATTTCTGCTAGTTTCACCGATGAAGGGTGTATTCAGGTTTAGGCAGAAGGGCAAATTAAGCCCGAAATTTGTTGGTCCTTATGAGATTACGGAGCGGGTGGGCCCGGTTGCTTACGGGTTGAATTTACCTGCTGAGCTGGGTAAAGTGCATGATGTTTTTCATGTTTCACAGCTAAAGAAATACATGCACCACCCCTCCCATGTGTTAGAACCTGAGAAGTTGACTTTAGAACCGAATATGAGATCCGTGGAGACTCCTCAGAGAATCTTGGACAGTAAGACTAGGGACACTCGCCACAAGTCAGTGCGACTGGTGAAGGTTCTCTGGTCTAACCAGGATGTCGAAGAGGCCACGTGGGAATTAGAGGATAAGATGAGGGCGAAGTACCCTTCTTTGTTTACTGACTAGATCGTCTGTATAGGGTACGGGGCGTACCTCCTTTTTAAGGGGGGTAGAGCTTCCTCGCTTTTGAGTTAGGAAACGATCATGTTTGTCGTTTGTTTGGTTGTTTAAGATGTGAATTGGTGTAAGTTGCTACACTTCGGTGTAAGTTTGAGTTATGTATAATACTTATGTATTGTATTTGAGATTGACCTTTGAGTCTTGAGATGTGTGAATGTGAATATAAGATGTGGTGTTAAGATTAAGGAAATTGAGTACCGTGAATGATTAAGCACATATGTGAACTTTGAGGACAAAGTTCTTTTAAGGGGGGTAGATTGAAATACCCCAATCTTAGATATGGTGTTTAAATGATAAACTAAGATATAAGGAGGCTAAAAAATGCCTTAGAAACATTAGAAACATTTCTAATCAAAGAAAATATAAGGAAACACCAAAAGAGCAGTTTAAGCAAAAACGTGCTGTAAGCTTGGAGAGACTTGGGAGAGTACCCAAATATTGTTCTAAGACTTTAGTAATATCCTAATGGTCATTTTAAATCAATTACCAAAGAGAACCAAGCTTGAAAACAAGTTAAAACACAAAATGTGCTTTAAGGAGTCTTAAAGCACGTTTTTGAAAAATTGTCTTGTAAATGAGTTTTGAATGGCTAAATGTCCATCATTACTCTTTAATTAACATGTGTACTATATAGTATCACATTTGGAAGTCCATATCAATGGGAAATCAAAAATTTCACAACAATGTGCCTTGTTTTGTGAATAGTGAATTAATTAAGCTAGTTTATAACATAAGTCTATATAAGTGAGACATTTGGTCAACAAAGACTTAAGTACCCTCATTATTAAAAAGGGGGCCGATTTCTTATGAGGTGAGTCACCACCTTCATGAGTCATTAAACAAATAAGAAAGCAAATAAGAGTTATAAAGCAAAAGTACTATTCACCCTTTTAACTTAAATATCTCATTAACTCACCTCTCTCCTCACCTCTTCATTCTCTCTTATCTTCCCACGATTTCTTGCTCTCTCTCCCTTCTCCATTAACGTGAAGCACAACTCCATGCTACCTCCATCTAGCTTTGCCCACATCTTGCTCATTTTAGCTCCAAAACTAAAACAAATCACGTATTCTTCTTAGTTAGCTCAAGCTCTCTCTTTCTATCTTTTCAAAACTTCAAGAGCTTCATTTTGGTTCCAAGTCAAACCACCATTAGAGGAGGAAATTCAAGTTTGGAGACTCCATTGGCTTCTCCATTCTCTTAAGGTAAAGAAAATCTAAGAAAATCTAGGTTTCCACCATTTCTTTTCTTGTCCGAAAATTTGCACTCATGGGACTCCATGTTTATGCCTTGTTCTAGCTTGTTTCTACTCTTCAAAGGATAGAGGAGGTCCTTCTTGCTTCAAATCCAAGCTTGTCTTGAGAAACTAAGGTAAGACAATCAATTCAAAACCTTAAAACACATTTTTAACCTAGGTTTATTCCTTAAGGTTAGTGTGTTGTTTAGTGCTCATTGGAATCATTGGACATTGTTTAGAACATTGGCAAGGATAATTACATTGGTGACCGAGATTGGACAAGAAAAATCTAAGGAGAAAAGCTTGTGAAGCTTGTGAAAGAACAAGGTAAATTACTTACCTTAAGGTGTTTTATAGTTTAAGGGAATGAGATTTAGATATGTGATGAGTTTAGTAGAGAGTTTACATTAGAAAAGGGTTATATATAACCTAGGAGAAACAATGACTATAGTTGTGGACTTGTAACTAAGGAGCAAATGAGAAAAAGAGATAGTTTAAGAATATCAAGGTGAATTACAAGAAGCATTTTATTTCAATGGGAGCCTTGTTGAGTGTAATCGCAGGTTGAAGGCAAATATATGTGGAGATTCAGTGGTTAAGATTATTGTCATTTAAGGGCCTAAGTGCCAAGCATTTAAGTTTATGTGCTATAAGATGATGTGGTGTAGTTTCGGTGTAAATTGTGTGTTAAGGTGTTGTGAAGAATTTGAATGATATTGGTTGTTTGATGGAGAAAAACCAAGTGTTAGGATGTACTATATACTAGAGAACCCATGGCAAAATTTAAAGGAGAACTTAAGTGTTTAAGATAATCTAAGGGGGATTTAATGACTAAGGAAGTACTAGGATGTTCTAGAGGTTGTCTTGATGAAAAAGGGTGAGATTAAGGTGTTCTAATGACTTACAATGACTTAGGTATCACCATGAAGGATTTAGGAATCAAAAGTATGTACTTGGGTATTTAGGACTTAGGTAAATGTTGATAAAAGAAACTAGGGTTTAGAATTTAAGGAAAACCTTGGAAAGTGCAAGAAAAGATGCTTGGGAGATGATGTTGTAGTAGTGAGGGAACATTATTGGCATAGTGGCTGTCATAGGTATGAAACACCACTTAGAAAACCAAGGAGAAAATATCATAAGTGTAGGAATTTTGGTATGAAGTGAGTAAGTGTTTAAGGAGATAGAAAATGAGTTTTGTGGGATGTTGTATGAGGGTGTAAATGTGCCAAATGAAGTTAGAAGACATTATGGAGGTTTAGGAGAAGTTTGGTGAAAATTGGTTAACTGTTTGAAGGCTTAGGAAATGAGTGTTTTGCCTTGTCCGAACATCCGTCCGGACATGGACGTTCGGACAGGCCCTGTTGCGTGAAAATTTTCAGAGTCTCGACTTGTGTCCGACCTTGGGAAGTTCGGACACAAGTTCGGACGTACCTGTTTCTACTTTGAGTTTTCCTCGACCCATGTCCGAACTTCCGAAGTCCGGACACATGTTCGGACATGTCTGTTTTTAGCTTTGAGTCTCGACTTGTGTCCGAACTTGCGAAGTCCGGACACAAGTTCGGACAGGCCACTGTATGGACCAAAAACCTTGTTTAAGGTTAGGAAATGATGGGGATAATTAAGTATGGATGTTATAAGATTATTAAGGACATGTTTGGTGGGTGTAATGGTCATTAAGTGGGGGAGTAAGTGTAATAAATAATGAGGAAATGATGCACTTAGGAGTCAAGTTAAAAACCATAAGGCTTAGTGAAAAACAATGGGTAAAAGTTGATGTCTAGGAAGGTTAAGAAATTCTATTGAGTTGGATTGAATAATAACCTAAAACTGAATCAATGTTTTAGGCTTTGTGAATTGGGACATGGAAGGAGATAAACCAAACGATCGTCGACGGTGAACGGTACAATCCTTCTTGTGACCTGCTTGCTAACGAGGTGTCCCTCGGCTTGTGTGCTATCTGTTTAATTGCTATGACTAAAATAAGATAAAGCATGCAACCGGTTATTTTGTTCTCGCTGTGATTGTGTTATATTTACACTAACCCACGAGACTTAAGATGGTTACTAACCAAGTTTAGTACTTCCTGAGTTAAGAATAAGAGTTAAGTTTGGTGGTCGTTGGTTAATGCCCGTTAGGGCTTAGCTAGCACATGTTGATTAAGATGTCTACTAACTGGAACTTGAGTGAGGAAACCCGGGACCGATCTCCGGTCATGCATGCTAAGGAAAAACGGGGACGGTATCTGAATCAGATCCGCCCTCCGCTTAAGGACTTGTCCTCGGACTTGTAGCCTAGGGCCGGTTGCCGGCTCAGCTACGCTGGACTCCCGTCCAGAGTAGGTGGCATTAAGATGGTGCGGTGGGATCACCTAAATCCCAGGTTCGAATTAAGCTACAACCAATCCCTTCCAGGAAAGGTTTGTATACAGAGATTAAGATTAGATTAGATTAAGATTAAGGTAAGGTAAGGAACTGAGATTAAGGAAATGAGGACTAAGGAGGGGGTTACTAACCCACTTGATAAGGGAACGCTTGAGTCGTTCATTGTTTGTGAACTGTATATGTTCATCCTGGTTATTGTTATTGCACTTCATATTATGCTTGTGTATGTAATCAATTTCCATGCTATCGACAATTAGTCGTCGTAGCCCCGTTAGCTTGGGGGCCATGAGAGGGTGTACCAGCATTCGTGCTGACCCCCTCGGGGGCTATTTTTACACTTGCAGGTAAGAGACCCATGAGGACGCACTACGAGAGTAGGAGCGGTTAGACTTAGGGTGGGATGTTTATTTTGAGTTCGGGTTGCGCCTGTGCACCCGACTGTTATATTTAAACTAATGTAAGGTTGAGATGATGTTAAGATACTTGTACTCGGTTGGTTGTGGTATTGTGAATGGTGATGTTTTGAGTTGGATAAGTATTTTGGATAAGTATTGTAAACGTTAAGGCCGGTATATTCTAACGATCAGACCGTGGCAAGGTCCAGGTGTTATTTATTTCCGCTGCGACGTATTCGATTAAGTGTTCAGTTTGCGATAACCACGATAGGCTTTGGATAGGGTGTTACACAGGGTTACACACGACTACTTTGTCGTATACATGCAATTGTTTATTCATACAAATAATAATAAGAAGTACGACAACAAACAACACATTTATGTGAAACATTCACAACTAAAAATCGAACGTCGTAATGGACGCCCATAAATGATGTTAGTTAGATTTCTAACTCCTGAGGCCTGAGAATTGGTTAGTTCTCGTGTTTGACCATACCTTATAAGTGTCAACCGTCCTCTTAATAGAACTGGTTGTTCTCTAACTGAATTGTTTATTTTTGTCGGGTCAAGGTAACCCTAGCCAATGAGTTATTAGCTCTATTGGGTTAATAAACATTAATTCTTAAGTTATGAGGGGTGTAGGCTTGACCCTCCCGCGCCTCCTGATTTTGCCTCCCACCTCGAACTGTTCACTCGAGATGGTCGGGTCTGTTTGTTGACCCTAGGCGACAAGTCGTAGACGAGCCATATGCGGAAGACAGATCTGATACAGATGACGACCTCCTAACCTAAACATGCATGACCGGAGTCAGTCCCGGATTCCACTTCCCCCAAGTTCCAGTTAGTTGAAGTCTCATTGACAATTGGTTAGTTAGACCTCTCTCGGTATTAACCTACTAACAACTTGGAGTATTTATAACCTTGTACAATTGTTACTAATCATAGTTAATGAACAAGCTCTGAATCAAGTCGTGTTAGGGTGCAATGGACGCACAATAACAATACAGTAAATCGGTTTCATGCTTAATCCAGTCTGGTTGTATCACAATAAGACATAGCACATAATCCGAGGTAGACCTCATTAGCAAACAAGCTACAAGAATCCCATACCATACACCGGAGACTGGCTAGCTCTTAATCCCTCGTTCGCCTAATCCGCCTAAAGCCTCTGACTTATCTAGATTTGTAACCAGAACTAGTATTAGTATCCTGTGTCTTAGAACTAATTTGGTTCTCTTTTCAACTTAAACCTCTTCCTAGGTTAACCCGGGTATAATAGTATACCGTTAAACGGGTTCGTTCATTTAGGAGCGTTTTCGAGCTCAATTCCAATTCATTAACATACTAACGTCGTTAGCAGTTATTTAGCTGCTCAGTTAGCAACTTTAGACTTATACGGACCTTGTAAGGTTTTAGTATTTTTCACTATTCATCCGTATTTCACTATTTCATTTATACGGTCTCGTTATTCCACTATTTTATACTACCTCGTATTTGACTATTCATATATATGTGTACTTTATTTTTTCATGTATACGTATTTACTATTCATGTATACTATTTACTATTCATGTATCCGGTTTACATTCATGTAACGTATTTACCATTCATGTATACGTACGAGTCACGTATACGAGTATATCATGTACACTAAAAATTTTCGTATACGTCGTATGATACTCCGTATCGTAATTTATTTCTTTTTCCAAATAACTGTACTTTCATTAAAAAATACTCTAAAGTATTGATTCTCCTATACTTATTAAATACGGGTATACCCCTCGTATACCTTAAGTTATATAGGGTCTCGTTTAACCCTGTCATAACTCTGTTTCTTTTACAACTTGTTTCTAAATTCTATTAATTCGTTAACCTTCTAACACATAAAAATGTGTTATTTGACATTACTTACCCATAGTTTTTCTTAATCTCTATTTTACTCATAATAAGTTCTAAACTTGTTATTTTATTTCTAATTTCTTCCAAAGTCTTACTTAATTAATTTCTTTTATACTTTGGTCAAATACCAAAATATACCCAAGTTTGACCAGTCTTTTATGGTCAAACCCCCTAACTTTCCATAATTTACAAATTACCCTAAAGTTAATTAAACTTAAACTTTTATTATCATTATCCTTTTAATATCTAATCTTTTGCTACAAATTTATTTAGCTCCTCTAAACATTTTATAAACTTTCATTGACCAAGTTTGACCAAGGAAATTACCATTTACCCTTGTGGTCTTTTCTTTTATCATAATCATTTATTAACCAATTTAACTCTAATAATTTCTAATTTTCGTAACTAATTTTCCTACAAATTTTGAACATCAAAAATCATTTTAAACATCTCTAAACCACCAGATTTAATATCTAAGGTTATAGTATATATATACCATCCTTTATTAACTTTAAATATACCAAAAACCTTATAAATTCCTATAATACTTATAAACTCTTATAAATTGTAAACTTAATTCTACAAGTATTTTCTCACCACTAAACTTCAAAAATTCATATTAACTCATTATATTTTCGGCCTTGATTATATAACCAAAACTTCTCAAATTTGTACATATTACTCTTAATTATACTAATTCCTTCAATAACTTAGGTTAGATAATTTTTCTAACTCATATATAACCTCCTAATTTTCGGCCACCATATTAATTATGGTATATGATTTTCTTGTATATTATGATAGCTTATATTAAAGCTTATATCATAAGGAGGATAAAATCTATTCTTAGATTAATTAAACATTAACTTTTAATAAGCTAAAAACTGAATATTAATCACCAAAATTTTGGCATAAATAATAAGATGAACAATATGTTAGATCATATATAGATCAACAATTAGACCTTGAAATAGGTAGTTGTAGGATTTACCTTGTATATTAACATTAGCTTAATATTTAAGCTTGATTTCCTTAGAAATTTTGACAGCAATTTGCTAGAGAAATTGGCTCCAAATTTATACAACAAGATGAAGAATAAGATGGGTTAGTATCCCATGCTAATCGGCTTGTAACAAAAACCAAAGAACAAGAAGTTTTCAAGTAGGTAATGTTTTACCTCGAGAATCAAAGGCACTTCTTCGTGGTTTTCCTGCGAATCTGGGGGCTCATGAGCTATGGTTGTTAAAGCTCTTGAAAATAGGATTCCAACGAGCTATCAAGCTTGTGATTTGGAGTTAGGAGAGAAAGTTATGATACAAGGCAATGGTGTTCTTTAAGGCTCAAAACTAAGAACATTGAGTTTTTTGGTTGTTTCTTCAAAAGAGGATGAGCTACGAATTGGGGAGCTCATATGACAGGTAAGAGTCTGATTAATGATTCACCAAGGGGTACAGATGTTGGCAATTCAAGGAAGTCTTGGTTGTTGAAATAGTAGAAATTAAAGTATTTTGGACTTGGTGACTCATCCTTGATGTCGGCAGCATAGGGTCTCATTTTACCTGATTCTTTTTTTGTTTTTCCTTGTATTTATGTAACATTTCATGTATTAAACTCGTTCATAATGACTAATACCATGTGCACTAGTACAAAAAGGGCCTATTTCGGCGGTTGTAAAAGGTCTATTTCGGCGGTTCTAGAACCGCTGAAATGGAGAGACGCCGAATAGGTATGAGACCCTATCTCGGCGGTTGTACAACCCGAGATAGAACACCCTATGGTGGTGGTTCTAGCTACACCGCCGCCATAGGTGGGTTTTTTAAAAAAAACACACTATGGCGGCGGTGTTAGCTAGGAACCGCCGCCATAGGTGGTTTTCAAAAAAAAAAAACACACCTATGGCGGCGGTTCCTAGCTAACCGCGCCCATAGGTATTTTTTTAAAAAATAAAAAAAAATTAGTGCATCGCTTCTTTCTCGGGAGCGAGATGCAACAGTTTTGCATCTCTGTAGAGGCGCAAACGCAAGAGAATGAAAAAGTGGCACAGAGCAGTAAGCTTCTTGTGCCTTGCAAAGTCACCGTGAGTGTGAAGAGATTGTAGTGGCGTAGACACTATAAGAGAATAAGAGACACAAACAAAAGAAGAGAATAAATAGGCGCCAAAGCATGTATGTTTCTTGTTCTCCAAAAAGAAAAATATAAGTTCGAGTATATTACCGGATCTAGAATGAACTACTTCAGCCCCGTCTTCAATCTAGTGAGTGAGATGTAGCGGTTTCAATGATTTGTCACTACATAGGCATAGACACAAGAAGAGAATGAAGAGGATGCGTAGACAAAAACAAAGAGAATGAAAGCGCAGAGCATGTATGTAGCTTGTTCTCCAATGAGGAAAAGATAAGTTCGAGTATATTACCGGTTCTAGAATGAACTACTTCAACCCCGTTTTCAATCTGGTGAGCGAGATGCAGAGAGGAGTGTTTAGCAAGTACATTCGCCAGTTAGAGTTGCAAAATTACCGTGAGAGGAGAGAGATGAAGAGCAGTTGTGATATATATAATGAAATAAAGTCTATTTCGGCGGTTGTTAGCTAGGAACCGCTGAAATGGACTGAAATTTTCCCGCGGTCCGAATTTTTTGAAAAAAAAAACCGGGAAAACAGGCTTTCGAAAATTTTATGTCTAAAAAAAGGCACCTATTTCGGCGGTTCCTAGCTAGGAACCGCCGAAAATAGGCTGAAATTTTCCCGCGGTCCAAATTTTTTGAAAAAAAAAACCGGGAAAACAGGCTTCCGAAAATTTTATGTCTAAAAAAAGGCACCTATTTCGGCGGTTCCTAGCTAGGAACCGCCGAAATAGGTGCCCCGAAAATTTTATTTCAAAAAAAGGCACCTATTTCGGCGGTTCCTAGCTAGGACCGCCGAAATAGGTGTCTTTTTTAGACATAGAATTTTCGGGGCACCTATTTCAACGGTTGTTGTTACAACCGCCGAAATAGGGGCGCCGAAATAGGCGTTTTTTGTACTAGTGGTGTTAGGTATGTTACATAGCCAAAAATGCCTTAAAACACATTTTATGTGCTTCCGGGTTCACATTGATTATGCAATTTGTTTTGGCTAGTTTAAACGTGTTCTTAGTACATTTACAACCTTTAGATACTTTTTTCACGAAATAGCATGTTGCTCATTCCAATTTAAACCAAGTCGTTTAGTGGTTTCTCCTTAACTTTCGTCAGTTTAGTACCGGTTTTTGTGTGGACTTGTTTACTTATTTTGTGTGTACACGTAATGGTTGCTATGACATTTTATTGTTGTTCCCTTATTCCTTATTGGTATTTAGGCTCACTAGCCTTTTAGTTCCATGTATACATGCTTAAAGTACATTTTCCTTTAAAGCACATTTTTGTGCTCTAAGGTGTGTTTTCGGTTTAAACGCTAATTCCGCTTAATGTGTATTACTAATCTTAGAGGTATTTCACGTTTGAAATCTCTTGGGAACTTATTGGTAGTTCCCTAATTTATTTATACTCTTTAAAACACCTTTTGCTCTAATTGTTCTTAAAGCATGTTTTGGTGTAAATTGTTGTTTAACACTTCTTCTAATGTTTCTAAGCCACGTTAGAGCCTTAGTATATCCTAATTAGATAGTTCATTAATATATTAAGGTTTGGGGTATTTTATGAACTAAAAGAGCATTTATATTTCAATGGGAGCCTTGTTGTGTGTATTTGCAAGTCAAAGGCTAATATATGTGGAAATTCAGTGGTTAAGCTTTATGTCATTTAAGGGCCTAAGTGCCAAGCATTTTAATTTTATGCACTATATGATGATGTGGTGTAGTTTTGGTGTAATTGAGTGTTAAGAATGTGTGGAAAGAATTTTGGGTGTTAAAGGTTGTTGAATGGTAAAAACCAAGTGCTTGGATGTAGAAATATACTAGGGAAGCCATGTCAAAATTTAGTGAGAAAACAAGGAGTTTAAGATGTATAAATAAAGTTTGATGACCTAGAAGGTACTAGGAATCCTTAGGGCTTAAATTGGAAAAAGAAAGTGAACTAGAGTGTTCTTGAGGGTTTAAAGGACTTATGAATTGTCTTGAAGGAATTAGAGTTCAAATGAGTGTGTTTGATTGAAATACCCCGAACTTAAATATAGCGATTAAATTATCCTAATCCGTATTTAAGAGCCTAATGATGCTTAAGTAATATTGGTGAGGGAAAATAAATCCAAAAGAAATAAAGAAACGCTTAAAGAGCGAAAAACGCTAAATAAGCGTTAAATAACCATAGGAGGTATGAGACCTCGGTTAGCGTATAATATGGAGTCTAAAGGATTAATAAGGCCTAAATAATATATGGGAACAACTCCCGAAGGAAACGGATCCAAATAATGCATTAAAACGCTAATAGAACTATAGCGCACATTTTTCGAGAAAACCCGAAAACGTGACTTTAAGTGGTCAAACGGACCCGTAAAAATTGTGAATCATTAAATAATAATTACTAAGCATTTATGGAAGCTTAATAACTAATAAAAATAATTAAACAAGAAAATTCCGGAAAACGGGCCCGGTTAGTGAATAGTACCGAAACCGGGTAAAATAACGAGCGTTTTCTGCAAAAGACGAAAAACGCTCCAGCTAGTAATACTGTGTGGGCCGATTTTTAATCAGTCAAAGGCCCTCTCACACACACACACACTAGCTAATTGAATCAGAGACCAAAAAGCAAAAAGGAAATAAAGTAAAAGTAACCCCCCCACACCCTCTCACCTCACCTTTCTCTTTTCTATTTCTTCTTCCTCCCCTTCCCACCGATTTTGCTCCTCTCTCTCTTCTGGTTGGGCGATTTTGCAGGTCCAAAGGAAACCTCCATGGCTACTCCACCTTCTCCTCCCTGCTCCATCTCTATTTGAACTCCAAATGCAAAAAAAAAAATTTGCATATTCTTACTCTCCTATCATCCTCTACACTTCTTCTTTTCAAAATCCAAAAATGAGGAAGTTCATTTTCCTGGGTATACCCCATTGGTGAAGAAAATGGCATCAATGTGTAGCTTGGAGTCCCCTCTCTCCATTAAGGTAAAAATCTACATGAAAAACTCATGTTTTCACCATCTCCTTTCATAACCGATTTTCACCCTTTGTAATGCCTTGTTTTCTCTCTCTCTCTCTCTCTTTTGAGCATCAACTCAACCTTGCAATGGTGGTGGATTCACCTTCTTGAACCAAGGGCTAAAACCCCTCCTAAAACACTCCAAAGGTAAACCCTAAAATTAGTGGTCTAAACCTTACTATGAACTAGCATTAATTTAAGGGTTAGTATGTTAATTATACATGTTTTGTGTGTTTTGGGTGATGGGAATGGAGCTTGGCAACTTTATTCCCCATGTAGCCGATTTTGGTGCAAAAGAGAGGTTGAAGGGAATGGGAAAAGAAATGAAGGAAAAATAAGCTCAAGGTAAGAGCTTCTTCCTAATGTTAAATTCTATTGCATTAGAGTAATGGGAATGGGTAAACAAATAAAAGAACCTAAACTATTGTATTAGTATTGAAGTTTATGAAGTTTTGAGTATTTGGGAACTAGTAAGTACATTGTAGGCCTTAGAGCCAATTATATTGTGTATGAGTATTGGTATTGATGTATTGAGATGGATTTATATAGCTTGTGTGCTGTTAGGACCCTTGTATGGGTGTGGCTAGATTAGGAATGAATTTGAGGAAAAAGTGTGTATGTGGAGAAGTTAGAATTGTAGGTAAACTATGGCAAAATTTTGGTAGGAATATGTGCATTTATGGATGACTTGGTGAATGGGAGAACCAAGGTGTGTATTGGAGTTAATAGAGATGTTTGGTAATTATGGAATGGTAGTTGTAGTATGAGAAATAAGAAGGTAAAAATTTGTAGCAAGAGTTGTTGAAATGTGTTGGAGAAACTAGGAGAACTTATGTGCATGACCTAGTAAAAAGAGTGTTGAACTTGAGGAGGTAAGGTAATGCATTGTAGGCCTTGGAAATGGCATTAGTAGATGAGAATATGTATGGAGGAAGTAGGAGCCAAAATCTGTAGCAAACACAACTAGGAGAAATAATGTAAGTGCTAGAGTGCAAATGTAGAAAATATGTGTGTGAATTGGTATGAAAAGGAGTAAGGAGTTGGTAAAGGATTTGAGGATGTTTAGAAGCTTAATTAGGTGCCTAAACATGTGGGATTAAGTGTAGGACCAATGGGGAATTAATTAGGCAAAGTATTGGATGTAACAGATTTTAAAAACTGTAAATCTGTAGAAAACATAGCAGGGTCCGGGACTTAAGTCCAGGACTAAGTCCCGGACCAGTATACAAATTCAGGCCGAGAGTTGTAAGTGAAGGGTGGTCCGAGACTTAAGTCCAGTGCAAGGACCCGGACCACCCCATTGAAACCACCCGAGAGTATACTGAATTATGGGTCCGGGACTTGACTAGGGTAAAAGGACCCGGACCACCTTGAAATTTCGTTCTAGAGTGAGGACCAACTCTGGTCCGGGACTTGAGATAGGGACTAAGGACCTGGACATGGTCCCGGACCAACACCAAAAATGAATTCTAAGCTTATTAAATGGGTTTTAAGGTAAGGAAGTGAATGGTAATGATAGTATAAGATAATTAGTACTTGATTAATGATGTTTAAGGGTCATTAAAGGTATAAACAAGTTTGAGAAGTAAGTAAGAAATTGTAAGTTTAAGGACATTAAGTTAAACCGAAACAACGGGATAACGGGGTAAGTACGGGAGTAGTAATTATGTATGTATTGTGATACTTAGTATTGATTGGACCATTTGGCATGTATTTATGGGTTCAAGACTAGGACTCGAGGAACAAGTAAGGACTAAGGAACAAGGAGACACCCGGTAAAGTAAATTTCAGAAAAAGGTATGATTTCTTCATGCCCTGTATCTTAATCTGGTTACCCCGATTTGTGTGCTTATTTGATCACCTAAATAAGATAAATGCATGAATCGGACTATATTGCACTTACCTGTGCTTGATTTATGTGTTCTTGATATTTATTGTCTTGAACACTAGTTTGTATAATTCAAGAAATATATGGATGAAGATGAAGTGTAATTGTAACTTGTAGTGTACTTGTGTATTGTACTGTAATTCATATGGATGTATATATGAGCAATGTATTGTATTATTGTGGCTTGGATGTGTGACTTCTACTAATTCCTAACTACCTAACTTCTAAAGTAAGTAATAAGTAAATTGGAAAGAGTAGATGTAACACCCCTACTAAACCGGTTCCTAGTAATCCTATAGAAGTCGCGCACAATAATATCTCGCAGTGGTAAATAATAAACTATCGCCCTACTGGTGTCACTGTTATCACTCGCCCATACGGGTGATAACGATTTACCTGATAATCAACTTGCGAAACGTATTCCCGCAGTGACCACAAGAGATAGATAGTAGGACTTAAACAACTTAAAACAAATCTAACATCAACAATTATTACAGACCGTGAGCATCTAAACCAAATACACCTCGGTTAAACAACCCGAGTCCAAAACAACCTGAGTATCACACCGTACCAAGTCTAAACCAACTGTAATATCACAATGGTCACGTCTCGCTGCGACCCACCAGCTAATCACCTGAAATAAAGATGGTTTGTGGTATGGAATCAGCCCCTGCTGAGTATGTCATCACATGCCCCGTCATGCCCCCAAAGACCCCTCAATTATTTGGTCGAGAGCATGAGGTTCATTACATGCAATACCATTTTAATATATAAACTGTAAAATAAACAACAGTAATCCATACAACAACACAACCATCAACACACATAATATACCACAAGTATAACCAATGAACAATAAGCGAAACAACGAGAGTAACAATAAGTATTAATTCTCGTCCATGGTGTAGAAGCCAATATTGTTCGCCACTGTATAATTCTCAAATGTATTATTGTTCAGTTATACCTAGTGACATTGTCTCATTAAAACGACATGTCTCTAGTTACCCATATATTATGGCGGGTCACCCACGGCAGTAGCCACTCCAACGGTAGAGTCTCCGACCAACGAGCCATTCTAGCTCACGGGAAATTTTCTTGATACTTGCGGACCCGTACGCGGACATCCTGGTATCGTTTTTGTGATCACAGCGCGCACCAAGAGCCACATCCTCTTGGCTTTACTTCCATTCATTATTACTTAATTATACCATCGCATCGCATTACCAAATTTTCTAACACAGCAGACCAAGATCATTAGTCCAATCCGGAGTCTGTAAACTCGGGATCCAGTGTTAGATACGAGAGCGGCGTATAGAAAGGCCAATGCTCCGTATGAAAGTCTTGGATAATATATATGTATTATTATCCTAGTGCTACAACGTTTTTCTGACGTTCCTTATTTTTCGTATAAGATAGCACCATAGCCGCTAGTTCTTTTATATATAGGTTCTTATATACGAACCAATACTGTTAACTCAACAACAGTAAATAATGAGCAGCTATAAATACACAATTCATGCATATTAATTATCACATTCAGACAAACAATCTTATCACAGATCACACAGAAGTCTGAACTGAGGAAGCCCTCAGAGACAATCAGAGACACATAACAACATACCGTTCACCCGATGTATTACGGTGGAGTATGAATCAGCAAGATCCTATGCTCCTTGTGTAGTCTCTAATAATCTAAACAATACATAATGCTACTGATTAGCATACCGTATAACAACACAATTCTACGGTACCCCGTACCGTCACTAACACTCCCGGTTAACCCCCCGTTATTAACTATCAATGTTGTCGGGTTTTAGGTTAACTCGAGATTGGAAAAGGTGTTACATTACATGCGTAGTTTGTTTGTATATATATTATTGTTGACTTGTTATCGCATGTAACTTAATGTTTTGTACATCGTATAGTTTGTTTCATTATGTGTGATCCTTTGTCATGCACTATGCATCTTACCTTAGTATTTATTTTTCTAAGGTTTGTCTCTTTTTTTAATTCAATGTGGTATAATTCATTGTAAACTATACTTTAATTACAGGATTCTATTCACATGTACTCTCTTTACATTAGAATTCCTATCCAATGTTTATAATTCTTTTTCCTTATCTATTATCATTTTAATTATGATAATTTATATTATTGAACCATCACATTTTCTACACCATTACATATATTTATTTATATGTGTGTATTATGGAACTATTTATTATATGGTAAGTCTTTAATCTATATTCATTCTTTTTAATGAATATCTCTTATATTATAAATGTTATAACTCTTATAACATTAAAACCATATTAAATTCCATTTAAAAATGTTAATATTTTCGAACAGCACCTATGTTCTTAAATATTTAAAATCTTCCACTTAATTAATAATGTACATTATAGTTATATAACATATCTTATGACATTTAAGTCATTAAAACAATTATAACCTATAGTTATATTTGTTTTAAAATACCAAAGCCCTTATATTTTCGGCTTTCCTATAACCACTAAACTTCTATAAATCACAATTCAATCCAATTTATAATACATAGTTTTCTAATTCCATTAAAACTAATATTATACATATATCTTTATAAAACCTTATATAATTCCAAAAATTACCAAACTATACCAAAAGGTTATAAACATTATTCTTAACCTTATTTTTTCTAATCTCGGTTTATATATTTGTTACCTATTTATAACAATGTCATAAAATACCATATATTATACTTATATAATTCATATGAACTCCAAATTTAACCAAATAAACTTCTAAAAATTTCTAATAACTTAAGGACTTACTAAACTCCACATAGCCCTTAATTTCGGTAATTACATTACCACCCCAAACCTTATAAATCTTTTACAATTTAATAAGTATCTTATTATAAGGTAGTATTTTAATTTCTTAAATTTTCTAAACTTGGTCAAAGTCTCCTATATAGTCAACTTTGACTCCTAATACCAAATGGGAACCAATTTTTCGGTAATTACAAATAATGACCTATACTTTTCTATTTTTACAATTTTGACCCAAAACTTTATAAAATGTTATAATTTTTATTAAATTCATTTAAAAACCCTAAATTGCTCTAAATTACCCACGGCTTTCTAATTCCTTAATAATTACGAATTGGCCCCAACTTTAATTATAAGCATAAATAAAACTAAATAAGCTTATAAACTTAAATTAAAATGGCCTAATGACATGGCCTTATTACAACCTTGACTTGCAAAATAAATTACACAATAAATGTCTCAAAATATAGCATATATACGGCCTCACTTGGTTTAATTATTTTTCCACATAATGTCATAATTTGACCATTATGTTAATTAAATCCTTAAATGACTAGCTTAATTTATCTTAGCCATTTTTTTACATTTTTAGGTCAATATGACCTATATTGTATATCACTCTCGGCCATATATATATATACTTAAAGATTACAAAAATCATAAGTTTAAGGTGTTTATACCTTGATTATCCTTGTATAGGCTCGGTCACTTGTAGGAAAATCACCACTTGATTTAGACATGTTTAATACACAAAAACAAGATATGGTTACACTCCAAGCTTGAGCTTAACCATAAGGAATAATTAATGTAAGATTTAAGGCAAAAATCACCTTAAAAATGCAAGGGAAGTTCTAGGTATTTTCGACCTGAACCAAACACACCACAAGGTGTTAGATCCACCATATTAACATAGGAAATAGTTAGATCTCGAAATATTACCTTGTTATTAGGTTTTACCTTGGAAAAATGCCTTAAAAGAGAGTATTTCTCTTGGATCTCGGTCACCCTTGCTCCAAATGGCTAACCAACAGATCCACATGAAAAGGAGAAGAAGATGAGCTATGACCAAAGTTTCACAGCCAAACTCGAAGGGAATCAAAAGTTATGAGCTTAAAGCACATTTTTACCTTAAAATGTAGATTTGGAACAACCTTGGTCCCTCTACTGGTCTCAACCGAGTTTAGCTCTTGTTCTAACCTTAGAACACTGAGAATAAGCCATAGGAATAGATGAGCCACGAAATTTAGGTGTTGGTGGTGAAGAGATGAAGAAAAAGAGCTAAAAATGACATTAAAACACTTACATTAGGAGCTTAGGAGCTAGCTTGCCTTCCATGCTCAAGAACAAGCTTGGAGAGCTTGAGAGGAAGGGAGGACTCGGCTGGGGGGATCGGACAAGGAAGGAAGGAGAAGGAGGAATGATTGGTAATAATGTAAAAAGTAAAGTTATTTTGAAAAGTCATGTATTAGGTAGCATTATTTGTCAATCAATAACTTATGCTCCCTCCTCTCTTATTGCAGCCGGCCTCCATGGTCCAAATGAGTCAATTAATTGACCATTGACCATGCTTGGTCAATGTTGACTCATGCGGGCCCCACTTTAGGGTTTTATTAATATTTTAATATTAAATTTGTAAAAATTCGTAAATTTCTGGAATTAAATTCCTAATATGATATAATATGATAAATATCATATTTAAGGATAATTATAATTTTTAAGCCCATTAAAAATCAATTTAAAAGGCAATCTCACAAAAACGTGCTTTAAGGAGTTTTAGCGCACATTTTTGTGTCACAGGATGTTCCTGAGCTTAGTTCTCCTTGAGAATGGTTTTATTGTGTTCCTTGCTTCATTATAATACTTAGGAATCCACTTTGGATCCTACTTGGGGTCATACAACCTTCATGGTGTCTTAAAGCACATTTTTGGCTTTACCGACCTTAAGGCGTGTTTTGCCTTGTTGAGATCTTTTAGATTGTTCCCCAATAATATTTAGATGTTTAATAATCATCTTAGATCATTAATAGATCATTTAATTATATTTTAAAGATTAGGGGTATTTCAGTCTACCCCCCTTAAAAAGGCTTCGTCCCGAAGTCCTTAATCCTCTACAGTTCACCTAAGGAATCAAGTTCCACTAAGTAACCAAACAGTCCATTGCTAGGGAGTAACTCCCACTAGGTTCAAACCTAGTCTATGCATACAACATATATTAAATAATTAAACTCATGGTATACTCATTCACAACACAGCACTACAAGGTGCACATCCCATTCGCTAAAAGTACTCAGCGGTACTATATACATTCAACCAGGTGCACCAAGGCACATACATACATAAAGTGTATCCACATCCAACATCCAAACAACATGTATGACAGCATACCAACAAAAAACACAAAAACAAGACCTAATGCACAAACATGTGCGCAAGCCAAGTGGTGTCTACCCCCCTTAAAAAGGGTTTGACCACGAACCCGTACAAGTAACACAGCTACTACTCGAAGAGTGCTGGGTACTTCGCTCTCATGGAGTCCTCTAACTCCCATGTAGCCTCCTCCACCTCATGGTTCGACCAGAGAACCTTGACCATGCTAACGGTCTTGTTCCTAGTCTGTCTCGTCTTCGTATCGAGAATGCGGAGTGGTACTTCCTCATATCGTAGAGCGGGGTCCAACTCTAAAGTCTCTGGCTGCAAAACGTGCGATGGGTGGGGCACATACCTCTTCAACTGTGAAACGTGGAAAACGTCGTGCACCCTCCCGAGCTCTGCTGGTAAATCCAGTCTAGGCTGGGCCCACTCGCTCCCTAATCGCATAAGGTCCAACATACTTCGGGCTCAACTTGCCCTTCTGCCCAAACCGGAATATTCCCTTCATGGGTGACACTCTGAGGAATACCATGTCGTCGGTAGTGAACTCAATGTCCCTCCTCTTGGTGTCTGCATTTGCTTTTTGCCGGTCCTGAGCTGCCCTCATGTTCTTCCTGATCTGTAGGACATCCTCCTTAATCTGCTCTAGGTACTCAGGTCCTAGAAGCGTAGTCTCGCTGGCCTCATCCCAGCATAAAGGAGTCCTACATGGTCTACCATAAAGTGCCTGAAATGGTGGCATCTGTATCGAGGAGTGGTAGCTGTTGTTGTAGGCGAACTCTATCAGATGTAGTCGCTCTAACCAACTCCCCTGAAAATCTAAGGCACATGCTCTCAGCATGTCCTCCAGTGTCTGGATGGTCCTCTCACTCTGACCGTCAGTCTGTGGATGGAACGCCGTACTAAGCTTCAACTTTGTACCCAAGGCTTCCTGAACCTGTCCCCAGAATCTGGACAAAAATCGAGGGTCCCTATCAGAAACAATAGTCTTTGGCACACCATGGTGCCGGATCACCTCCTTCTGGAACAAGTCCGCTAACTTCGGAACGTTCTAGGTATCCTTCATAGCAACAAATTTTGCCACCTTCGTCAGACGGTCCACAATGACCCAAATCGTGTTCAGTCCTCCCTTAGCCGGTGGGAGACCGACAACGAAATCCATCGAGATGTCCTCGAACTTCCAACAAGGAATAGGCATAGACTGCACTAAACCTCCGGGTCTCCTATGCTCAAATTTTACCTTCTGACAGGTCAAGCATCTAGCCACGTACTCAGCTACATCCTTTTTCATCCCGCTCCACCAGAAATGAACCTTCAAATCCTTATACATCTTCGACGAACCAGGGTGGACGGATAAGGACGAGCAATGAGCCTCCTGGAGTATCTTCTCCTTCAGATCAGGAGACGACTCCGGAATACACAAACGGCCATTCAGTCGGATCATGCCATCATCGCACAGTTCGAAGTCATATTTCAGCCTCTCAAAACAACCATCTACCATTTTCTGCCTGATACTCTGCATATAGTGATCACTCTCCTGTGCAGCTCGTATCTCATCAATCATACTGCTGTTTGCTAATAAAGTGAACAATGAATGAGCTCTGCGGCTCAGGGCATCAGCTACCACATTCGCCTTGCCCTCTTTGTACCTCAGGTCTATATCGTAGTCCTTCAAGAACTCGACCCATCTTCTCTGTCGCATGTTCAGCTCCTTCTGAGAGAAGAGATGCTGTAGACTCTTGTGATCAGAGTAGATAGTGACTGTCACACCATACAAATAATGTCGCCAGATCTTCAAAGCGAAGACTACTGCGCCTAACTCAAGGTCATGTGTGGGGTAATTTACCTCATGCTTCTTCAACTGTCGGGATGCGTAAGCAACTACCTTCCCGTGCTGCATAAGCACACAGCCTAGACCGGTTCCAGAGGCATCACATATACCTCGAACCCATCAGTGCCCTCAGGGATAGTAAGAACGGGCGCTGATGTCAGGAGATCCTTCAGTGTCTGAAAGGACTGCTCACACTCTGCAGACCATAAGAACTGGGATTCCTTCTTCATTAGATTAGTCATCGGTTTGGCTTCCTTGGAGAAGTCCTTCACAAATCTTCGATAATACCCTGCCAAACCCAGAAAGCTACGGACGTCTGTGACTGTCTTCGGCCTTGGCCAACTCTTTACTGCCTCAATCTTTGCAGGATCTACAGATATGCCGCTAGCTGATATAATGTGTCCTAGAAATGACACGCTGTCCAACCAAAACTCACACTTAGAAGTTTGGCATACAGCTGTTCACTCTCATAATATTCAACACCTGTCTCAAATGGAACTCATGGTCTTCCTTGGTTTTGAATAGATCAGAATATCGTCGATGAAGACTACAACTGAACTATCAAGATGCTCTCTAAAAAGTCGGTTCATCAAGTCCATGAATATGGCTGGCGCATTCGTCAGTCCGAATGGCATAACGGTGAACTCGTAGTGTCCATACCGTGTCCTGAAAGCTGTCTTCTCAATATCACCCTCTGCAATCCTAATCTGATGGTAGCCAGATCTGGATCTATCTTCGAGAACACACTGGCCCTCTCAGCTGATCAAATAAATCATCTATCCGTGGTAATGGGTCTGTTCTTGACTGTAACCGCATTAAGCTCGCGGTAGTCGATGCAGAGTCGCATACTGCCGTCCTTTTTCTTGACGAACAGCACTGGAGCACCCCAAGGAGAAACACTAGGTCGGATGAATCCCTTGTCGAGGAGGTCCTCCAGCTGTAGCTTCAGCTCCCTCATCTCAGCCGGTGCCATACGGTAGGGTGCCTTAGCAATGGGTACCTGGCAACAAGTCGACGGCGAACTCAACCTCGCGCACAGGCGGCATGCCTGGCAGCTCATCAGGAAATAAGTCGGGAAAATCTACCACGACTGGAATGTCTACGTCCGTCACGTCGCTCTGTCTCGTGTCCTGTACATAACAGAGGAAGGCTTGTCGGCCCTTCCTAACATCCTTCATCAGGGACAATGCTGACACGATCTTGACAGTCGGCTCTCTCCTCACACTGCGGTATGACACTGTCTTGCCGCTCGGCCCCTTCAGTAGTAGTCGATGCTCTGCGCAATGAAGGCGGCCCCTATGCTTCTGTAGCCAATCCATGCCCACTATGATGTCAAAACCCAAATTCTTGAACTCAATTAGATCAATGGGGAAGGTCTCAGTCATAATGCTGATCTCTAACCCTGTATACTGTCTAGTGCAACCTACTTTCTCCTTCGAAGGAAGGGTGACTGAAAAGTCTGAAAGCTGTTCGGGGGTGGCCCCCAGCTTCTTAGCAAACGTCGAGGAAATGAAAGAATGCGAAGCTCCTGAGTCGAACAATACGGAAGCACTAATACCATCAATAGGAAAGGTACCTGAGATTATCTCTCGTATTAGCATCGAGTCCCAATAAATCACTAATTCACTGTTGTTTGTAACTGTCATACCTGTGATGACATTACCAGACTCCTTGGCTTGCGCCATGTCTAGGATGCAGATGGTACCCTCCTTTTCATTACTATAGCCTGAAGTTATGAATTATCGGTATCAACAAAACTGAACACAAACACTTGAAAGTAGGAAACTCTTATTTCATTCATCCAACGGTATTTTACAAGGTTACACACTTAGCTACTGCTATTACATCAATACTGTCTAAAAGTCAAATTTAAACGGCCAGGTCGGATGTGGGTATCATTCACTAGAGCTGGTGGTGCGGTATTGAGCTTAATGCTCTTAATACCATGATATACAAGCCTCGACTCTCCACCAAATACCAACACGTCCCCAGACTTGAGGATGATCTTGCTTGCTAGATCCATCCTCTTCTGGTCTCCATAAATAAACTCAGCATCATCGCCGATGGAAAAAGATACAACTGGTACTCCTCTGGTGATGGACTCGGTCGTCTCATCACGGTCCTGGTGCATTCCAAGCTTCCCTCCCTGTTCATAGTAATTGATGATGCAAACGTCAGGTGTCATGTCGGGTAATGGATAAGTCTCACAGTCTTGAGCAATATCCATTGCGTTTCTCACCAAGGTAAGGAAACTCTCAGGTATCCTAGGTATAGATGTCACCTACCATCCTCACCTCTCGATAAACCCTAGCTTGTGGATCCCAATCTTTCCTAAGCACATCATGTGCAGTTTCATTCTAGAACCACTAGTAAATACAGGGGTATAAAAACCTCCTATGCCCTTACCCAAAGCTCTACACTCATTCACTATGGTGATTTGCTCATCTAGGGTTAGGAACTCTCTGAGAAGTATCATGCCCGGTCTGACTACATGACACAACTCACTAGGGTACTCCCGTCTTTCTTCCACGGGTCTAGGTGATCTCTGTCTTGTAAGTATGGGATAGCAGATATCGAAGTCTCCTAAGAGGTAAAAGGTTTCCTAGGTAAGTTGTTTATCTAAACGGTAACTTAAACACATTCATGCAAGGTAAACGTTTAACACTTAGTCATGCTTTCATACAATGGTTAAGGTTTCAAATGCTAACCTTCACCGCGCTGGGTACTAGTGCCAGCGCCTGAAGCTCCCGCTGCATTCAGCATACGGTTGCCCGGCGGGTTCCTCTGGCCCTGGTTCTGCTGCTGCGGCTGCTGCTGCTGCTGCCCTCTCTGGGCTTGGGGCGCCGGCCCCCTCTGGCCACCTCGGGCTCCACCTCCTCCAGTAGGTGCGCCCTGAGTCCCCTTCGGTGGGCGGTACGCTCGGCTATCAGGATTATTAAAGCACTCGAACGACCTGTGGCCCTTCTTTCCACAGTGGTGGCAGTCCACCGCTTGCCCGGTGCAGTCGACACCCGGGTGGTCTTTACCACAGCGCTTGCAGTGAAAGTGGCGCTGGGGTGCAGAACCTATTATCATGTCACACTCAGGTTAGTACAAGGATGGTAATGGGTAGTGTAGTACACAATTTATTCACAAGGTTAGATCGCTTACCCTTAGGGGGTATAGATCTAAGAGGCTGCACATCGTAGGTAGGCCCGGTCAGCAACGGGACCTTGTCTTTACCCTTTTGGCTGGCCTGCTCCTTCTTCTTCTCCCTCCAGGAGAACTTCTTCTTCCTGTGATCGTCAAAGTGTCAGGATTAGCAGGTATAAAAGCAGGCAGTAAGTAAGTAATTTAAATATTAAATAACTTAAGGTGGTTCTTACTTCCAGCCCTTACTGCCTCCGCCTCCAGCCTCAGTCTCTGCCTCTTTCTCTGGGGCCTTACGCTTCTGCCCCTGGCCGTCCTCCCGGCTGTTCACCATCATCTCAGTCCGAGAAGCAGCGTCATAACACTCCTGCACATCAATAAGTTCCCGAACTTGTAACAAATCAACTGAGTTATAAGGTACAAACTGTCAATTAGTTTTACCTGAACCGTAGGGTACAAGGTAGCACCCATGGAGGCCTTAATAGCATATCTCAACCCGCCTCTAAACTTCTCTACTTTCACAGCATCAGAATATACAACTCCTGGGACGAAGTCCAAGAGCCCAATAAACAAGGAGTAGTACTGATCTACCGTCATACTACCCCGTCTCAGGGACTCAAACTCCTCCCTCTTCCTCTGCTTCAGATGAGCAGGATAGTACTTCTCTCTCAAATTCCACGAAACCAGTCCACCCAAAACCCTGTAGCAAGTAGTAATGTGCCTTCACGGACCTCCACCACGTGCTGGCAGCGTCCTTCAGGTGAAAGGCTGCTATATCAACTCGGTGCCCAGCAGGCACATGTATGGCATCGAAGGCCTTCTCGTGCTCAACGATGTATTTCTCCAGAACAGTGGGGTCAGCAACTCCATCATAGGTAGGTACTCGCGTGTCAGCTACGCTCTTCAGCCAATTCGGCTCTCTAGGTGCGGGTACGGGTGGGACTACCGGTGGTGCAGGTGGTGCTCCTATATGGATACCTCCCAACTGGGCTAGCTGAGCGAAGACGGGGCTACCGTCTCAGCCACGCCCGGGTGGGGCCCCGGAGGTCCTCCTCCAGGCCCGCCGCCTCTTCCACCACTTCCTCTGCCTGCTGATCGCCTCCCAGAAGACATCTGAAGAATTCAGAATCAAGGTCAGCTCTTGGTATAAGTACGTACTTTACCATAACCTAACTCAAATCATTTACAACTATCTCTTGGTATTGGTGTGTGATAACCTAGGCTCACGGTACTTAAACTACTATCTCTTGTAATCAGAGCGGTACTCCGCTCTGATACCACTTTTGTAACACCCCTAAAACCGGTTCCTAGTAATCCTATAGAAGTCGCGCACAATAATATCTCGCAGCGGTAAATAATAAACTATCGCCCTACTGGTGTCACTGTTATCACTCGCCCATACGGGTGATAACGATTTACCTGATAATCAACTTGCGAAACGTATTCCCGCAGTGACCACAAGAGATAGATAGTAGAACTTAAACAACTTAAACAACAAATCTAACATCAACAATTATTACAGACCGTGAGCATCTAAACCAAATACACCTCGGTTAAACAACTGCAGACGTTATAATCTAAGTGGTTAAACTGGTGTAAATTAAAAGAAAGAAATTAAAACTCAAATTAAACGTCGGGCTGCAAACAAATCCCGGTCGCAGTAGTATAGTGAAAATGTAAGCAACCGGATGTCGAACGTGGGACTAATGTACATATAATAGTACCTAAGCGTGTCACAAGAGGGGGATTAATTGACTTGTAAAATAAATAAAAAGAAAGATAAAATAAACTAAGTTAATAGATAAATAAAATGGAACTCTGGGTCAGGTTAATATAATCTGCATAATTAAGCTATCTCTACTGGTTTAATAATTTGGCAAGGTTCCTGTAATTATCTTAAGGACTAAGTCATAGCCTCATAAGATCTCGTTCACCTGTAATGCAAGGTTCTAATCAAGGTTCAAGCAAAAGCCTGCGAACGGCAGAGGAGTATTTGAGGAATTACATTTGCAACTGAATACTAACTTATTAAATCATAACAAGTTTCCTCCAGTTTTACGTCTTAATTAACCTATCTATTTATCACCGGTCTGATCAAAATAGACTTAGGAAAGCAATTTAATAAACTCATGACATTTATTAAAAAGGTGCGAGATAACCTTTAAGCGTAACAAACTGTATATAAATTAAACCAGTAAAAATATAGCAATAATTAATACAAACATATAATAACCATTCCCAGAGCGTATG
This sequence comes from Limonium bicolor, assembly GCA_023374045.1. Taxonomy (NCBI): domain Eukaryota; kingdom Viridiplantae; phylum Streptophyta; class Magnoliopsida; order Caryophyllales; family Plumbaginaceae; genus Limonium; species Limonium bicolor. The sequence goes on from CM041780.1 coordinate 276,308,199, forward strand.
TAAACTAGCCTAACATATTAAATAGATAGACATAGACAAGAGTAATAGAAATCATCCGTAATCACTCCGGCTCACTCTGCTATTTTGTATACGTAGGACTAGAGGTGGATTTGGTGGACTGTAAATAAATAAATAGAGAGAAGACGGGAGAAGAGAAATGAGATGGTGTGAGGTTTGTGAAGTGGTCGTGGATGGATTGATTGGTGGATGGATAGATTGAATGATTTTTTGTGGTGAAGTTGCGTGCGTTTATATAGGGAAAGGAAGATGGCAGGAGAAGGAAGAATGATTGCAGACAGAGGTGAATGACGCGTGAAGGGATTGAGCTCATTGATTGCTCACTGATTGAAGCATTGATTGCAGGGGACAGGAGTTGGAGACGGGGAGCGAAATAAGGTAGGCGCCGGCGACAGTGGACGAGTTGCAGACGAACAAGATAAGCTCGCGTCGGTTTACATGTTGTCCGCCTGTGGTGTCCGCCCATTAAGAGGCGGTGCTGCTTCTCACGTCCGCCCATTTAGAGGCGGTAGTCTCTTTACTCACGTCCGCCTGAAGTCTCGCGGACACCTCTATGTGTCGTCCGCCTGTTATCTCGATGTCGCAGAGGCGGTTGCAACCTGTTGTCGTGACTTATTTCTTCCAACTTCGACCGGCTCTAGATTGTTCGTTTGGGCTCCGTTTTCTGAGCCGTTTGCGTTGTATTCGTTCTTTATCTACTTTAGTCCCATGTTGGTTCCCTCATGTTAAACCAATAAATTAGTGAGATAATAATAAAACAAACTAGAGGAAACTAACCGAAGCGGAGAAATGAGCAAGAAAAGTGTTAATATTATATATGAAAACCACTATAAATCATGCTCATTTGGACACTTATCACACCCCCACACTTATTTTTTGTGCCTCAAGCAAAACCACGTACCCAAGTAGGGAATGCTCAATACTAACAAATATTATTATGAAGGGTAGGATAACATGATCTTTTTAACTTATTGAGGAGTGTGAAAAATTAATGCTGGTGGCATAGGTGTGCTCAGGGTGAAAATAAAATATAGAGTTCGGGGTATGATCTAAGGTACTTCAATGTTTCTTTTGTTTAGGTGACTGAGAACTTTTACCATGGCCAACTTCTCTCAAGAACGGGCATTGAGGAGAAAACAAAAGGAAAAATAGATTTATGCTTGTTTCACTTTTGCATAAGAGATGAGAAAATATAGGCATCAGCCTTTGTATTTAAGAACACTCAACTCTCTTCTTTTGGTTACCAATGGTGTCTCGCAAGTCCCTTATTATTTTTTTGTATTCTTTTTTTTTTTAACAGAAAAGCCCCTTAGCAATCCCTAAGAGAGAAGACAGAAAGAAACCTGAGCAATAAAATCCAACCATTTACAGATTATTTGGTCACACCGCATATAAAATGCTCCTCAAAAGTAATCAAAATTTTAAAATTTGTACCATTTATCCTACATTCATAACAATATTTATTCTTAAGAGAACAACCCACATATAAAGGGTCCACGATATTGAATTGGACAAACGAAAGATAATGAGAGAGATTAAACATTTAAGCATAAAATGTCACCGAAAAGGCACACTCCCCCACACTTAAATTGAACAATGTCCTCATTGTTCACCAGAAAAACAAGGGAAGGTTTCAGAAGACCTTTTTCGGTAAGTAGATTTAAAATAGAGAAAACACAAAGGTCACAAATAAACATTTAAGCACATAAACGCTCCTCTGCAATTTTTATTTAAATAAAGCATAATTAAAGAAACTGGTACTCCCCTGATATTATTTTTGCTAGTCGTTAAAGGAGTTCCCCCACACTTGAGCTTCAGCCTCAAGTAGCGTAGCTTGGTTGCGGTGTAGACATGAAATTGCACCTGCATACGAACTAGAAGCAACCATACTAAACGGGTTTAAGAGTTAGCAAAAATAAAATTTTAAGAGAACCTGAAAATTAAAAGAGCATAAAAGCAAAATAAAATAAAAGTACCCACCGGGTTGCCTCCCGGGAAGCTGCCCTTATTTAACGTCTTTGGCTAGACGCCTGCTCGTATCCTGGATCAAAACAAAACGTTACCTCGGCATATAAAATAAGAAAATTAATACTCCACAAAATCTGATGTTTGATGAGGTATTGCCGGGAACGTAGTTCTAACAGAAGACCCGTGGTGGTGATTTTTCGTCCTCAAATTGGAGGATGTAAAAATCCTCCTCTTGTAGGTGTGGGCTCACAGAAGAAAGAACGCTCGTTATCATCTTCAGAGAAAGTTAATTCTTTAAAAGTGATAGTGGGCGTTTTGTTTGGATATATTGGATGGAGGCGGTGGCAATCCTTCTCTTCATTTCGAGGATGTAAATCTCCTCATTGTCTGGGTATATTATAGAGAAGGAGGGGACATAGCGGTAATTGATTTTAGAGGGATGGGATCTCCATGAATGGCTCGTTGTAGTGGGTGGTTCTACCTCTGAACTGTTTCGCTCTTTGATTGCTCTAGTAGTTGAGAGTCGATTCTCCAGGTAGTCTGGTGATCTTCTAACCAGAGCTGCTCTTGAAATATGAGACAATCCTCATAATCATGAGCTCCTCCACATACGGAGCAGTATAAATCCTGCCAATTCAAACGATTCTTCCATTTGCCACGTACAGAGATTTTTTTTTTGCGTTTTTCTGTATAAAACAAACTACTGAAAAAGATTAGAAAATAAAATGATTAGAAACAAACATAATGATATATAAACAAAATATAAAAGATAATTAATATAAAAACAAACAAAAAAATATAGACAAAATATTCTAAATAAAACAAGTGAATAATCCGGGGCTTAGGGACTAGAATAAACTAGTTCCCCGGCAACGGCGCCATTTTGCAGACGTTAGAATCGAGTGGTTAAACTGGTGTAAAATTAAAGAAAGAAATAAACTCAAATTAAACGTCGGGCTGCAAAACAAATCCCGGTCTCGCAGTAGTATAGTGAAAATGTAAGCAACCGGATGTCGAACCGTGGGACTAATGTACATTAATAGTACCTAAGCGTGTCACAAGAGGGGGATTAATTGACTTGTAAAATAATAAAAAGAAAAGATAAAATAAACTAAGTTAATAGATAAATAAATGGAACTCTGGGTCAGGTTAATATAATCTGCATAATTAAGCTATCTCTATGTTTAATAATTTGGCAAGGTTCCTGTAATTATCTTTAAGGACTAAGTCATAGCCTCATAAGAACTCGTTCACCTGTAATGCAAGGTTCTAATCAAGTTCAAGCAAAAGCTACGAAGGCAGAGGAGTATTTGAGGAATTACTTTGCAACTGAATACTAAACTTATTAAATCATAACAAGTTTCCTCCAGTTTTACGTCTTAATTAACCTATCTATTTATCACCGGCTGATCAAAATAGACTTTAGGAAGCAATTTAATAAACTCATGACATTTATTAAAAAGGTGCGAGATAAACCTTTAAGCGTAACAAACTGTATAATTAAAAACAGTAAAAATATAGCATAATTAATACAACATATAATAACCATTCCCAGCGAGTGTATGTAAACTAGCCTAACATATTAAATAGATAGACAGAGACAAGAGTAATAGAAATCATCCGTAATCACTCCGGCTCACTCTGCTATTTTGTATACGTAGGACTAGAGGTGGATTTGGTGGACTGTAAATAATAAAATGGAGAAGACGGGAAGAAGAGAAATGAGATGGTGTGAGGTTTTGTGAAGTGGTCGTGGATGGATTGATTGGTGGATGGATAGATTGAATGATTTTTGTGGGTGAAGTTGCGTGCGTTTTATATAGGGAAAGGAAGATGGCAGGAGAAGGAAGAATGATGGCAGACAGGGTGAATGACGAGTGAAGGGATTGGATTGAGCTCATTGATTGCTCACTGATTGAAGCATTGATTGCAGGGACAGGAGTTGGAGACGTGGCGAGCGAAATAAGGTAGGCCCGCGGCGACAGTGGACGAGTTGCAGACGAAAAGATGAAGATCGCGTCGGTTACTGTTGTCCGCCTGTGGTGTCTTCTGTCCGCCCATTGAAGTAGGCGGTTGCTGCTCTCACGTGTCCGCACCATTTAGAGGCGGTAGTCTCTTTACTCACGTCCGCCTGAAGTCTCGCGGACACCTTATGTGTGTCCGCCTGTTATCTCGATGTCGCAGAGGCGGTTGCAACCTGGTGTGTTGTAGTCGTACTATTTCTTCCAACTTCGACCGGCTCTAGATTTGTTCGTTTGGCTCCATTTTCTGAGCCGTTTGCGTCTATTGTATTCGTCTCTTTATCTACTTTAGTCCCAGCTTGGGTTTCCCTCATGTTAAACCAATAAATTAGTGAGATAATAATAAAACATTAAACTAGAGGAAAACTAACCGAAGCGGCTAAATGAGCAAGAAAAGTTTAATATTATCTATGAAATACACCTATAAATCATGCTCATTTGGACACTTATCAACAAACCCGAGTCCAAAACAACCTGAGTATCACACCGTACCAAGTCTAAACCAACTGTAATATCACAATGGTCACGTCTCGCTGCGACCCACCAGCTAATCACCTGAAATAAAGATGGTTTGTGGTATGGAATCAGCCCCTGCTGAGTATGTCATCATCCAGGCCCCCGTCATGCCCCCAAAGACCCCTCAATTATTTGGTCGAGAGATGAGGTTCATTACATGCAATACCATTTTAATATATACTGTAAAATAAACACAGTAATCCATAAAACAACAAACCATCAACACACGTAACATACCACAAGTATAACCAACGAACAATAAGCGAAACAACGACGTAGAGTAACAATAAGTATTAATTCTCGTCCATGGTGTGTGTAGAAGCCAATATTGTTGCCACTGATAATTCTCAAATGTAATTATTGTTCAGTGTATACCTAGTGACATTGTCCATTAAAATGACATGTCTCTAGTTACCCATATATTATGGCGGGTCACCCACGGCAGTAGTCCACTCAACGGTGTAGAGTCTCCGACCAACGAGCCATTCTAGCTCGGGAAAATTTTTTGATTACTTGCGGACCTACGCGGACATCCTGGTATTGTTTTGTGATCACAGCGCGCACCAAGAGCCAATCTCCTGGCTTTACTTCCTTCCTTAGTTAATTATTTATTCCATCGCATCGCATTACCAAATTTTCCTAACACAGCAGACTAAGGTCATTAGTCCAATCCGGAGTCTGTAA
>CM041780.1:276313905-276518620 GCA_023374045.1 Limonium bicolor
GATTTTGATTTGACCCTTGTGTTCGTTGACGGGTCGAGAGTTTATGATTCACGCACTCTGTTCAATCATTCTCTCACGATTTTCCCGAAGATGTCATTTCGATATGGGAGTATGCAAATGCAGTTATCTACCATGCGATGTATTGTGGTAATATGGAATTACTATGTATAGGATGCATGAAATGTTGAAAATGGGAATGGAGATGATTGACTAAATGTTTTTTTTTTGTTGTGTGTGTTTGTTTTTGGATGCAATGCATGAATGGTAAGGTTATGACTAGTCTCGCTGGAGTCGTATTCAGCTCATGGTTCATGAAGCTCATCCCACTACTGCTGGTTTTGAAGATGGTCTAGCTGTTGGGGTCGCTGTCGGGGTAGTGATTCCCAAGTGAGGTTGGGTTAGTGATTGGCTCCTGGATTTTGGTACTTTTAGGGAGTGACCACTCCTCGCATGGTGACCTTACGATATGGAAAGGACTACTTCTTTTCATCTTGGGCACTGATGCACATGGCAGGCTCAAACTCCCCGGTGTTTTCTACTATCCCTTTGAAGATCAGACTTTGGATATTAAGGTTTGGGATGAAAGCTGATATGTGATGAGGTGAGGATGGAACACGTGATAGTGCAATATTTTTTGTGGTAGACAGGACTCGTACATGACAGATGTTTTTGAATGGACTAAAGGTGCTTGTGACTTTTTTTGACATGAATGCAATGCATGTGTTTTGCTTTGTGCTCAGTTGCATTGTTGGTGTTGTTTATTTAGGGATGCCTCCTGTTAGACCGTGAATTTTCACCCCATAAAGCAAAGTTGATGAATGATGTATAAATGTGAGGGGTCGCCCCTTCTTCGTTCTTTTTACTATACGTGCATGCCAAAAGAAACCAAGTTTAGAAAACAATTTTGAAAACACGTGCTTTCAAAGTGGTGGGTTTCTCATATAAAACTTTGACGCTCGGTCATTCGCAAATAAAATAGGAGTAAGGAACCCTATACACATTGATAAATAAATTCAAAGGGGATGTATAAACCTATACACCTAATCTATTCAGAAATGGACGAGAGTGAAAAGAAACATCGGGAAAATCCTATACATCATCAATCCTAAAAAGTCATTAAAAGGGGGAATTTTGAACTAAATTCTTCTGAACTCCTTTGGTCCGTCTTCGGGCTTCTGACTGACTGCTCGCACTCAGACTCCTGATTGGCCGTTCGCTCGTCTTCGGGCGTTTGACTGGTTGCTTCCCCGAGTTCAGGTTGTGCAGCGAAGCAGTATTGTGATCAAACAAAACGGGTTGGTGTTCTTCTGATTTTCAACAGTTTGAACTTGAACTGGTGTTGCTGATCTTCGTGTCGCTTGACTCGGATTGGTACACCTCTGGTTTTCGGCTTGAATCGTTGTTGGTTTTCATGCACTCCACTTGCTTCGATGAAGAAAAATGAGGGGCGTTTTTCGAGAAAGGAAAGGTGAATGATCGAGCACAATATCATTGGGAAAATCCACCACTTTTGTGAAAACACGAAATGACTAGTACACTCCACAGTAATGACTGCTACTCTTGAAGGTGGGTTGAACTTCAAAAATAGCGGATCACAACATGGGGACTAAATCATTTATTTTGAAATACGTTTGTGAAATTCAATTTGAAAACTGTTTTCGAAAACTATTTTGAAAATCATGTTGGTGAAGAATGTTGTTTGAAATTCGTTTGTAGAAAGTAGGTTTTCGAATCTATTTTGAAAATTGTTTTGGAAATAACATTTTAATGAAACAAAGGTTTTCAATGATGAAGTGACGGGTCCTAAAACCCTAGGTGTTTATGAGTAGAATTTAGGTGGGATTCTAAATTGAACGAGCTCAAAACATCTTTAGAGATATGCAAAAGAGAATTCCGAACGTTTTGAAACAAATTGGTTTGAAGAGTGACTTGCACACATGTATAGCATAAAGTAAATCGTGCTATATTTGATGTGGAGCTGTAAGTGTTAATGTTGGGATAATCACTTTCCAGGTCAATTATGACTCCGTCTCACCGGGGGAACCGTCGTCCCTTCACTGTCATCTCTCGGGTTTTTCTCTGCTATGCCTCTTGCGAGGCACGTTATAAAGAAAGTCCGGAGTGCTTAAGTTCAAAAGGTCAGGACACCCGAGATGATAAGGAAACATACGCCACGGCCCGTGATGATCCGACAACACCCCACTTTTCGGGAAACTCGGGGAAGTATTGCATGGGAACGGGTCTCTCGTCACCTGCACGGTCAGGTTTGTCTAAAGTCTAAATTATTCACTGACTACGTTGTGCCATGTATGGGTATCCGGTAAATACGGGATCCTCTATGGACGTATAGCGTGACATTGGGCTTTAGAGACACCCGTGTGCAGATGAACAATGGAGAACTGAGCCCATACAATCTTCGGGGTAAGGCAGAGGACGGTTAGACAGGCGGCATACAAGGGGGTGACTCCCATAAACCCGTCTTAGACACCGGACCAGGTAGCTGGACACTGAAGGCTCAGAGTTCACTATATGCTGGCTTTGACTCGGATAATGGAGGATATTTTTGGATCATGAGCTCAAGGTGTTGGTCGGAGACCGTACCGCCTCGTGGGTTTGTTCACTGAGAGAGTGACCCTAGCTCATGGGGAATCAACCGTGGGCCGGTTGGGATCCCGTGACATCGTGGATAAATCGGGTGACACAGAGGAATGCATGTCCTAAGCTACCCACCCCATGCATCCCACAATCGCATATAAATATGAAAGCGGTAAACCAAATGAAGTTAGCACAACCTATGTACTAAGTGTTTTATCTTGAGATTAGTGATTCCAAATTGGTTGTTCAATAACCTAAAGGGAAGTTAGCTTCATTCAGTCCTAAGTGTCTCTTTCTAAATGTGAGCTAATATTAACCCAATTGTTGTCATGTTTGTTGAGGATCTAACAAATCTCTGTCCTCATCTGATACACACTCAAAGTGTGGAGTAGAATAATCCTAGAGGCTTTGAAATGAATTTCTTGAAGGTTTTGAAAGAAGTGGGGAAGTCCCAACAATTTTGAATGGAGTTCAGTCTTCCTTGAGTTTGAAAAAACTTACTCAAGTTTTCCCCAGCGGAGTCGCCATTCTGTGGAGGGTGATTTTTCGGTATGAGGGGGGTCTATCTAAATATGGTCTGACTGAGAAGCCAAGACCCTAGAAAACGCCATTCTGTGGAGGGTGAGAATCTGTTATTCATGGCAGCCCTCAAATACCTACTAAATCGTCCGTCTTTCCCAGAAAACATATAGGGGAATGCAAATGTGCACTACACCCGCTCTCGATGGGCTCCACGCGGACTTATGCCTCTATAAGGCGAAATGACTAGAGTCGCCACCTAGTTTGACCTAAGATACTAGGAAGGAAGGGAATGAGGGTTCTAAGAACCGCTAATTGACTCTGAAATTGTTGCCTATGGATAGGACTTATCTGGTCATTTGTAGAGATTCTATGTGGGTTCGCACTGGGTTACACCCCTTGGAAGTGGCAACGACCACGACTTCGGATTGGTGCCCGAGGAAACCTCGGTCTCCAATTGGGATTACCTTCTTTCAAAACCTTTTAGAGAGATTCAATTAAAGCCAAAGGATAAGATTAGGACAGGAGGAGAGAAAACGAGTGGATGAGGCGAGCTTTCTGCCAAGCTAGCGCCAAGAAGAAGAATTGATGAATTCAGATGAGTATAGAATGAAAGACTAGAAGTCTGATTTAGAGAGTTGAAGAAGTTGAGGGTTTGTGGGAGTCAGAGGGGATTTGAATGTTTGAGAGGTATGGAGAACACCTTGGAGTGGGAAAAGGGTTTTTGTTTGGAATGGGGTCGCACCCTGTGTGGGTTGCCTACGTACTCAACTTCCCGCTGAGATCAGACCTTACGTAGTTCAGCTCTTTGGTTTTGGAAGTTTTGATGTTGTGGAGCTTGAGGATATTTGTAGTGTTTGAGAATTTGGAAGGATTCGAAGTTTCAAGAAGTTTCGGGTTTTGGGAGGTTGGAGTCTGCGAGACGCCCAGGTCTGTGAGACATTGAAATCTCAGAATGATTGAGTCTGTGAGACGCTCGGGTCTGTGAGACATTCGAGTTTGTGAGATGTTCGAGTCTATGAGACGCTCGGGCCTGTGAGACTTTGGAAGTTTGAATGAAGTTGGAATTTGTAAGAGGATTCGAGTTTAATGCGAGTTGGAGTTTGGATGATGATTTGGGTATGAAGTGATTTGGAGTTTTGAAGATTATTTGAGTGTGTGAGGCAATTGGTATTTGAATAGAGATCCCGAGTTTTTTTTAAATTTGAGGTTTGAAAACGGTTGAGAAAAACCATTTTGTTGTAAAAGGGCGGATAATCCCGAGGGATTACCCTATGTACCCCCTCGAACACGACACTTAATTAATGGTAAGTGCCGAGGCTCGAAGATGGGGCAATGAATTTATGTCGAAAAATAGGATTCAGAGAGAAACACCATGAATGAGATGTTCTCGGTCGAACCCTAATAACGTCTCTAACTCCCGGGTTTTAAAACGTTAAAACTGAAAATATTGAAATCGAGTGGAAGGGAGTTAGACGATTCTGAAATCCCGGCTGCAACTAGGAAGGCAGTCACATCCCTAGCACCCCGCCTTGTGAAAATCTAGGCTGCAATCAGGGGAGGTTTGTCACCATAATGCCCCGCCTAAAGAGATCCAGACTGCGAAAGGGAGGTTACGACCCCAGTGCCCCGCCTCGGATTTTTATTTGGAGGAGAAACAAGTAATGTCTAACTAGGAAGAAAATGTTCTTTGAAGGTGTTAGACATCCTATGTTCCCCGAAAACAATTTATTTGGGTTTGAAAACTAAGTTAGGAAACTTGTGAAGTTGTTCGGAATTCTTGATGAAGAAACACTGATTTTGAGAAATGATTTTAGGAGAAAACTTTTGTATATGAGAAGAACTTTCTGCGTTTGAGAAGAGTTTCTGTGATGTGAGAAGAGTTTTTCCTTTAAAATTCCACAAAATGGTTTCTTTTGAAAACTTAATGAAGTTTGAATAAAATGATTGTTGAAATGAGGAGAGAGATTTTTGAGTTTGAAATTTGAACAGGATTTACAAGTTGAGTTTGAATTGGATGAATTGAATTCGAGTTGAATGGAATTGGACTGAATTGAAACGAGTTAGGTTTGAATTGGGTTGATTTGAATTCGGGTTGGGGTTGAAAAACGAATCGGGTCAAAGTTAGACCGGGTCAAAGTTGGATTAGGTCGAAGTTGAGATTGGTCAAAGTCAAAGTTCAGATGGGTCAAATGGAGGTTAAAGTTGGACCAGATTGGATTTTTGGGCCAATTGTGATTTGGGCCTTGGGCTGATTAGGTTGTGGGCTGAATTGGGCTTTGAGTCAATTGGAATTTGGGTGATTGGGTTGAAGTTTGTTTTTGGGCCGAAGTGGGCCTTGGGCTTTTTTATTTGGGTTGTAATGGGATTGGGTTGAATTGGGCTTAATGGGCCGAGGGGTATGATGGGCCAAGTGGGCTTGGGCCATTTATGATTGGGCTAGATTGTGTTTTAGACCAGACTCTGATTTAGGCTGCTTTGCAATTTGGGCCGTATGGGAGTTGGCCACTTTAGATTTGGGCCAAGTTAGGATTTTGAAAGTTGGGTTTGGTTTGGGACTCAATTTGGTTTTGGGCTTAGGTTTGGTTTGGGCCTTGATTTGGTTTTGGGCCTGATTTAGGCCTTGTGGCTTGAATTTGAACATTGGAAATTAAGCCACACTTGGGCCTTATGAAATTGAATTTTGGACTGAATTTGAATTTATTCTTCTTTTTGGGTAATTTTTTTTTAATGAAATTAGAGGGTGGTTTGGGATAGGCTTCAAGAGTTTGGAGGGTAGTATTCCCCACCGAGCAAATAGAAATGAGCTAGTTGTGGGGTACCCTCAAAGGCTTAAAAGAAATTCAAAGTTTTGGATGGTATTGCTCCCCACCAAGCAAATAGAAATGAGCTAGTTGTGGGGTACCTTCCAAGACTTTGATTAAAAGGAAAATGGGTGACCTAAGGGGCCATCTAGGGTTTACATAATAAACAAAGCAGGGCTGCAAATTGAAACAGACCGGGCATAAGTCCACCAGCTTGACCGGTCTAAAAGGCCCGAAGTCCACACATTGCCAATCTACAAAGTCCATGTTGAACCCTCGGTAGATGAACCCATAGATATACGCCTCAGTTATCTCCAATTGACATGAAATACCTCGGCAAGTCACACAGAAAGATAGTGAGCAAATTGAGTAGGATAACCATCGGTAATAGCAAATACTCGAGCCAGATTCAAATTCCAAACCGACGTCTGATTAACAAACCAAAGTCCCAACATGTATGTCAATCAAACAAGTGTAAGAATAAAGGACTTTCCAACTAACAAAATGAAGTTCCCAAAAAAACACAGGGGCAGTGGACAGATAGAGATACGCGAGCTCATTCATTCTCGCGACCCCATAACTGCTCTGAGCAAAGTAACAACGACTCTATCCAAATTCCGAGTGGGTATCTCAGCCAGAACACGAATACAGTGGTCAGAAACGTTTCCGAAGGAAAACACATGAAACACAAGTAAAACAACAGCCACTCTCGGCGTAATAGCACATCTCCAATACTAGAGCGTTAAACTCGACAATGAAATTTACAGAAACATACTAGGCCATTATCACATAAAAAAAAACTCGATTAATCAAACCCAAAACACACAGAGATGAACTAGTCTCTGTTCGAATCAGCTCAGGATATCAAAGCGAACCAAAACAGTTAGCAAATAGGGATGTGATAGAGATATTCAACTGCGGAGGCAGAGAAACGAAAATAATAGTAAAGAAGAAGTCTACAACCGTATCCGATTGGCGCATCCAGAAAGATTTCCGTGAATCCAACATGCGACTTCGCGAGCCCGCCTCGATTCGAGCCTGCTCCACCTTTCTTGTCTTCGTTCGTACGTGTTAGGGAGTGTGGAGTGTGGAGTGATTGAGCCCGTTTTTAGGGGTTCGTTTGCACTTGGGGATTTTTCTGGGAGTGGGAGGTGAGTGGTGGGAAGTCGACGAGGAAAATGGATCCTCTGGTCTTTGTGATTCTCCAGCGAAGAGTAAATGGAGAGTAAGGGATTGATTGAGGAGGAACAAAAGTGCAACGTATTCGCTGTGTTCGTTTCGACAAAGGAAATCAAAGGGAGAAGGAGGAGCAGGAATGTTCGTGGAGAAGGAGAATGACGGAGGCGTAGAGCATATGTTGTTCGCAAGTTTGGATTGCGAATTGACGTGAGGAGTATGAAATTGGATGGTGCTCTTGAGCCTCAGGGAGGAAGGAAGATCGTGATGGAGAGAAGTCAGTGGTAGCGAGCGATTGATAGAGGAGGATGAAGAGAGACAAATTGAAGGAGAAAAATCAGAAGAATCAGGAGATGAAGGTATCGGGTTGTTCTAGTTCCCACTGAGGAAGAAAGAAATTGGCGGCGATTTGAAGAAGAGAATAGAGGATGGTGGAAGCGACCGATCGAAAAAAATTCTGGGTTTATGAATTGAAGAAGCTAGATGAATCCCCCTGGGAATCCGAAGATCGTCGATTACTGTTCTCTTTATATCTAAAAACTAGGGATTTTGGTAGGAATAGTTAGCTGATTCTATAGTGGACTTATTAAACTGATTATGGGCTTTATTTAGGGGTGTTGGGTCACAAAAATAAAACGGACCCAGTTGAGAGGGGCTGGGCTTGGTCCACCCCATGTGGGAAAACGAAATAGAAAACGAAAATTGCCCTCACCCGATTCGAACTAAGTACCACTAGCATCCTTGTTACATGCCTTAACGATTGAGCTATAACAACATCTCGTAAGTACAAAACGAAGAAATAAAAAAGGGCTATGTTACAAGCTAAGGCAAAATGAAGAAAATGCATTCCGTTCATACCAGGAATTGAACCTCAGACAAAAGGATTGTATAGCAAGTACCTTAACCAGTTATGCTAAGTCAGAATTCAAATATGCACATGAGAGAAAAAATACAAGAGCCTTAATTTCGACTAGAAACTCTTCTAAAAATGCTACAATTTCAAAGCAAGTATACAATAAAATGAGTGAGTTAATCTAATGGCATGAAATTATGAAATATAACTAAAAAAGTATTAATCATAACGACATAAAACAAATGGAATGAAATAATAAAATGGCACCAGTGTATCGGGAATTAAATGTCGGTGATTGTGGTAAAAATGAAAAAGAATCAATTATGTATAGGTGGCGAAATACACCAGCGTAAATAAAGAAAATGGTAGTAAATTGTACATAAAATGATAGAAATAATACTAGAAAAAATGATTAAAATAAGAAGTAAATGCTAGAAGATGATGAAATGTAGCAATAAATATGAAATAAAAAATAACTTAATAAATAGACAAATAATCAATGATAAGATAGTGAATAAAACAAAAGGGACGGGTGTAAAACCGCATTGTCGTTGGAAATTTGTTTTCGCAAAATCGTGTTTTTATGAAATGCTTTGAAAAAGACTATAAAACAATGGTTTCATTTGGCACGCACGTCAATACGTTTTGATGAAGAAAGGCGACGACCCCTCTTGTCGTGTTTCTTATTGAGGAATTTGCTTTATGGGGTGAGAATTTTTGGTGTCTACACTACCTTTAATATTCTTCAGAGTACTGTTGATTGTTTACGCAAGTTTGACTAGAACTGCTACAGCGTTACCCAGGTACGATTTCTCGTACTCAGCTTGATGTGTTTTGGACTTTATGGAATGTTTTGTACGATTTCTCGTACTCCGATACTTTTGCTGAATGACTTATGGAATGTTTTTGACAACGCTAACTGAGTTTAAGAGGAATTTCTAAAAGGAAATGGTTGTGTGACTAACTCAGCTTGTGTGACTAACTGAGCCTTGAATGTGAAACTCACTTGGGTATTGGTTCCTTCTATTTGGTTGCTCCATCAGACATTGACTGCTTAGTGTTTACGCTTCTGCACTCTGTAGGACTGAGTGTTTTGGTATTGCTCTGGGTAGTTAGTGATCTAGTGGGAATTTAGAAAAGATCAATTTTGGTAAATCCTTCTTTTGACTCTGGATATCGTTTCATCTATGAGCTGGTTCTTGAGGTTTCGACGTGCGCGCGTCTTCAATGGTAACAGCAGGGGCTGTATATCCCTCGCCCATAGGGGCATTTATATTTGACAGCAGGGGGTTGATATCCCTCGCCCATAGGGGCATTTATATTTGACAGCAGGGGGCTGTATATCCCTCGTCCACCAGGACATTTAAATCTGACAGCAGGGGGCTGTATATCCCTCGTCCATATGGACATTGATATCTGCGGTGGGGGCCATCTCTCCCAATTGAATTATTCCACTCTTGAGTTATTGGTTCTTGGATCTATCTTATTATTCCTAGTCCTTCGTGACTATCTGAGTCTTTATACTCCGAACGGGAATTGGTTCTAACATCAACAATGGATGCTTACTAACTATGTGGTGTGACTACTTAAGTGGATGACTTGTTTTGGAAGTTCTCTATCTCTATCTTTGTCTTGTTTTCTTTTCTCTTTAACTTGATTGTTTTGAAGTGCTTTATCTCTGTTTTACTTTTAAGAGTTTGTTTTCATGTTACTGTTTATTTGAAGAGTTATGTTTTATAAGTTTGTTTTTGGAGAATTGTACCAGTTCCATTCCAGGGAACTGACTCACCCCTCCCGGGGTGGGCTGCTTGGTTTCATCTTGCAGGTACGGATTGATTTACAGGTGGCCACAAAGGGAATGAGTGTTTGGGATGGGATTAGGTTTATGGAGAGTGAGTGTTTTATTATCGTTATGTTTATGTTAAGTTTTCTCGAAGTTCAGACCGTAACTTAGTTAATTGTAAAGGTTGTAATTGGTGAGGTTGGTAGGGTGTTTGGAGCCCGATGGTCTGTAGCACCTTTAGTTTATTTTCCGTTGTTGTTTTATTATATAGGGGTGTTACAAAAGTGGTATCAGAGCGTAGTTAGGCTCTGAACCCGAGAAAACAAGCCAAGTGAAATACTTATATTATAGGTGCACTTAAAACTGGGGAACTGGGGTAGAATTGGAAGTGAGGACTCCAGTAAGGCACGACTCCTAACCCTTTTTGGAATTGTGAATGTCCTTTACACACTTTCCTTTGTGAATGTCTGTTGAGTGTGATGTGTTGTTATACCGTTCCAACAATAAACTACAGAATATATATATAATATATATATATATATATATATATATATATATTTGGAACATCCTATATTAAGTATGATAAGATTTTGGTTGAGATAAACCAAATATTAACCTATTTTTCAAAAGCATACTCATGGAGAATACATTGCTAAAAATGCAATCCTTTAAAAGCTAGTACACAAATTCCTAGAATTTTAAAGAATACTTTTGGTTGAAAACAGTATACAAATAGAACTTTACATAACTAAATTAGTATTGATATTATGTGAAAGTACTTCAATCCTTTAAAGTTTGAAAATAAATCTCATGAACTACTTGGTATCAATTTATTACCTAAAGATAATGTTTAAGATAAATCTTAAGTCTAGAAAATTATTAAGCTAACAAGAACTAGTAGCGTATTAGAAAAGATCAACATCTGAACTTGTAAAACACATTAAAACTCTATGTTAACTTTAGAAAGAAAACACATAAACCTAACACTCTACGGGAAGTGCCTGGTGCGACGAACTCCTAGGCCAAAAGTAGTGGGGGTGCACACCCATGCTGGAAGTTTAGGGCTAGACAAGCCTTGTCATCTGACCGGAAATAATCTTCCATGGAAGTGATGCATTATGTTGAACTTGAGGAGGATTGGTGGTAAGACGTTACCGTCATGAAATCTTAAGCTAGGCATATTTCATTGCTAGCCACAACGAGCAATTCAAAATTATATCTTAATATCCAGTATTAAATTCATACATGTAAAGATTTATTGAGTTAAATCTTTGGTGAAAAATACCTATATATGGAGGAGGGAATTTAAAATTTGGGTACTTCAAGGTAGAACATCTACCCCTTGTTGAATATAAAAACCATTAAAGGAAGTTACTTAAAGATTAAGTGAAGAGAAGAGTAACACTAAACTAAATACCATTGATCCTTAAATACTCGGAATATTGAGCATCTAGTGAGAAATTGAGAATTACTTAAAGATTTGGAAATCCTCATGTTTATTTAGAAGTTTAACCTTATACATAGATAAAATCTTAGAAGTCACACTAAGAGTGATATTTACAAAAGCCACCATTGTCTAAGGGGGTACTAAGATTTAATAATCAGGAGAATATTACATAGAACAAACCTTAAGAAAAATAATTACCAAGAGTGAGTGAGTTTTCATTAGACTAGCTCACTTGACTTAAAATTTTATATAGAGTCCCTACATTAAAAAAAATAATATATAAATTTTAAGATAAAGGAATCAGATTTTGGAAGAACTTCCTAAAATTCTGCCTTGGGTGAAGCTATATAATAAGTAAATTTTATAAAGTAAACACTGAATGAATCGTCTAAAATACGATAGTTAATTATAAAAAAAACAATTGAAACTTGAAAAGTCACAGGAAATATTTATCTTATAGAGTTTTAACATATGGTTGATTAATAAACCTTCGAAGATAATTTGGAAGATTATTGAGGATTATTAAATGATCGGGAATATTATGTTAAACTACTCAAGTACGTTACACTGGTTTATAGCTTGGTAATATAATTGATATGATAAGTGATCATATATGGACATATAATTCGTATCAGTCATTAAATGAATGGATAATAATCATAAGATAAAATTTTATAACCACCAAGGAAATACAATTACATAACAATCAGAGATACAGATATAGTAACGATCATAGATAAAATCAACGGTGCAAAATTCACAACAAAGCTGGTTAATAAGGTGTTGAATTCTTTGAATGTGCGTTAGTAGCGGTACGAGGGCGTACCTTAGCTCTTTTAAGGGGGATATGCTGGCATACTCCTCCTTCGTTATCTCATCCGGATTATGCCTCGTTGCATTGTTAGTAAAGGGAGAACATATTAGCAGAATGAGAGGTGTTTGTATGTGCTTGGTTTTTACAATATGACACAGTATGTGACTGTTGATTTTCATCATGCTATGTCTTGGTATATCTGGTTCGTTTTGAGTTTGAGTAATCTCGAGTGGAATGTTGTTATGGAAATGGATGGAAATAAAGGATTGGATTGGTATGGAATTTCATGGAATTATCATTGTCTTAGCACAGCCGAAGCGGTGTGAGTGCCTACTAGTTGATTTTCTTAAACTTCGAGGCGAAGTTTCTTTTAAGGGGGATATACTGAAATACCCCTAAATTAATTTAGGGGATTTTTTACTAAACCTTCAATAATACTATTAAGTATTAAATTGTTATAGGAATTATGAATATTAAATTATTATATGGAATGTGAAAGTTATTTAGGGGTTTTCTCCTATTTAACCCTAATTATTATATAGTATTATAAATTTAATAATAAGATTTATAAGTCAATAAATCTTGGGAAAATTTCTAAACACACCAATTATATTATAAAGATTTTAGGAAGTGTTGGAACATTGTTTTGAAACATAAAAGTCAATATAAAATTCTAGAAACCTTAAAGCTTATTAAGCCTTGCTAGAGTTGACTTTTTGAGAATGGTCAAACCAGGCCATAAAACCTATTACCAATAAACAAGTTATGGAAACCATGAAGATCGATAAAAGAACGTCAAAAACGGATCATCCTAGCCAAAGTTGAGCTAGATTGAAGTTTTGAATCAAAAATTTGAAAGTTGCCACGTGTCAAGCTCACAGGCGCCAGGACTTAAACGATTCTGGATTCCCTGAATTTCGATAACAGAATTCATACTTTGCCCTAACTTTAGACGGCTATACTCATTCATCTCTCCATATTTTTCAATGCCGTCTTCTCCATTCTCTTCTCCTACAATTCCTCTTTCCAACCATAACTCATAAATAACCTACATCATTCTACATCGACGGGAAAATCGATCTTGAAATACCCCGTAATTAAAACAGAGATTAATTAGGCTAAATACTTTTAGAGGCTTAATTACACTTAAATAAATACGAGGGAAGAAATCCCGAAGAAAACGGACCTTTAAAATGGGTTAAAAGCAAACGAACCTTAAAGCGCGTTTTTCGAGGAAACCGGGAAAACGTGACTTTAAGCGGGTCAAATAGACTCGTAACATTTGGTCAACTAAATATCATTAATAAATATTAGTGAAGCTTTAGAACCAATAAAATTAATTAAACGAGAAAATTCCGGAAAACGGGTACCGGTTAGTGAAAACTGTAACAACCGGTAAGTTGTGGGTGAAAATACAATTAAACAAACTTAGTGTGTCCACTTTGCAAATAAAAATAAAAATGTGAGTGTGTGTGCATATGTGGGCCGATTAATGAGCCCCTCCCCTCTTAATTCTCTTCTTTATTTGTCTTTAGTAACAAGAGGACAAAAGAAATAAGTAAAAAGGCAAATAAAACACTCTCTCCTCTCCCATCCCTCTCTCTCTCGATTTCTCTCACCTCCCTATTCTCTCTTCTTCCTCCTTGAACGATGACAATGGCGATTTGGACAACCCAAACCAGCCCTCTCCTTCTCCTCAATTTTGAAGGCTCAAACCTTGTCCAAAAATCATAAAAACCATACCACTAGAATCCCCTTGCAAAGGAGAACGTTCATCTTTTCAAAAATCGAAAACGACCACTTTTGTTTCGGTGGGTATTCATTTGGAGATTTGAAGCCACCATTAGAAGCACCTTCACCTCCTTATCATCTTGAGTAAAAAGAATTCGAAAATCCATCGTTTCTAGCTCTCATTGGCATTTTAAGAATTTTTCGGTTTTGAATCTTGTTCTTTTGCTCCAGCCGATTTGGCTTCTCTTGTGGGCTAGAAATCTTGTTCTTTCACTAGTCAAGAGCTCATCCATTCATTGAAAGGTAACACTCTTTTCTAAACCCTAAAACTCAAATTCTAGGGTTAGTATAAAATGAATGCTAAATGGTATGGTGTATGTATTATGTGCTGTAGCACTTTGTGTGTGGGAACCCTATTGGGACCGAGAACAAAGAGAAGAAAAGAAGAGAAGAGGAAAGGAAAGAAAGGAAACTAACAAGACAAGGTAAATACCCTTACCTTGAGTTAGTTGTGTATATTGTGTTGTAACAGTTTTGAGTATCAAAAACAAGTAATGTATTTGAGTAATGAGTAGTGGTAATGTAGTAGTGTATTGGAGAAAAGAATGTAACAGTTTTGAAGTTTTAAATGGGTTTAAAAGCTTGGGAAAACCTTGGGTAGTATGTGTATGTGTAGGAATTTTAATGTGTGTAGTAGTGTTGAATGGTGAGTATAGTGTATTGTAAACAGGTTGTGAGAATGTGAATTGTGAGCTGAAATAATGTGTGGAGAAAGTAAGAATTATAGGGGAGACCATGTCAAAATTTGTGTAGAAAGGAGAGGACTTGAGTTGTTTAAGAAGAGGAAGTATTTGGAGAGTTTAGGAGGAATGTTAGTACCTTGTAACAGATTTGAATATGGGTTTGTAAATGAGATGGAACTAGGTTGTGAGCTAATGTATTTAAGATGCTAAGAGTGGCATTGGATGAGGAGGTATTGGAGTATAAGAGTAGAGGGAAAAATCTGTAGCATAAGGTATAAGGGAAGAAACAATGGGAGTGTTGAGTTGAAACTTGGGGAAATTGAGTGTATAAATAAGCATAGGATTGTGTGATGTATTAAGGAATGAATTAGCATGATTTAGAGTGTCTAAATAGTACTAAAACATGTTAGGATGCATGTAGGAAGAATAGGGAAGCAATGGGTGAAATTGGGAAAAGAAAACAAGGCCTGTAGCAAAGTTCTTCTCTACGTCCGACCCACAGCCTGGATCGGACGCTGGGTCGGACAAGGCCTGAACAACGAAAATAAACTTTCTGGAACCGTCCGACCCAGAGCCGTGAGTCGGACGTGGGTCGGACGGGCCTTGAGAAACGACGGTAATTCTTTCTGGAATGGTCCGACCCAGGGCCGTGAGTCGGACGTGGGTCGGACGGGCAAATTTTCTAATGGCGAAGTTTCTGACTTCGTCCGACCCAGAGCCTGGGTCGGACGTGGGTCGGACGGAGCTAATCACAGAATCGAAACTTTCTGGAATGGTCCGACCCAGAGGTATGGGTCGGACGGAATAGTGCTGGGTCGGACGGGAGTAATTTCAGAGACGAAAACCTACTGGAATGGTCCGACCCAGGGTTGGGTCGGACGGTGGGTCGGACGGCCCAAACACTTACACAAAAAAAAATGTTTTTATAATATGACTATAGTAATCATATGTATGTATATGTATATGCCTATACACCGGTATGCATATATAGTAGTAATACACCATTAATGAAGTAATAATGGTAAGAAAGTAAGTAAATGTGTAAGGAAGTAAGTTTATGAAGTAGTAAAGGAAAGAATGGTTTTATAACCAAGTAAGAAAGTAATGGAGTAGTAAGTATGCATTGAAAGTATCAATGAAGGAGTAAGTAGATCAATAATAGATCATTGATCATACTACTTCATGTATGTATAGGAATCCCATAGTTGAGCTCCAAAGGAACCGGTAGTACCCTACGACGGTGAACGGTATGATTTCCTCATGCCCTGTATCCTAACTTGGTTACCCCGATTTGTGTGCTTATGTGATCACCAATAAGATAAATGCACGAATCGGACTTATATTGCACTTAATTGTGTTTGAACTATATTGTTCTTGTTTTATGCTCTTGAACATTTAGTTTGTATAATTCATGAAATGTATGAATGGAAATGAAGTGTATGTGTAAGTATGAGTACTTGCGTATGTATGTATGTATGGAAGTAAGTATGGACTTCTACTAATTCCTAACCATCTAACTCCTAACATGAGTAATGAGTAAATGGAATGAGTAGAAGCCCGATATAGTTTCGGCCACGCGTGAGGATAAGGAGACACAAGAGGTTGGATCCGAATCCTGGCTATAATCTTTTCCATGGACCAAATCCCTTGAATGGGTAGCATCCTGGATTAGTGGGCCACCCTAAAGCCCGGTGGTGGGATGTAGTAATCCCTGCCCGGAGGTCATACCGACTTAACTGGAAGTAAAGTATGTAAGAAGTAGTATTGTATTTGTATTGGTCTTGACTATTGTAAGTCATTGACCCGGAGTAAAAGTATTGAACACCCGATTAACCCGGGTGTGTAATAAGGCTAACAAGACCTTGTATGTATTGGAGAATTGTATCTCCGTGATGCGGTGAGTATGGTAAGTATGAATGAATGACTTGTATTGTATTCCTTGTATGTATGCTTGGTAAAATGAATGTATTGTATTGTATAAAGCATGTATGTATGTATGAATGAAACGAACCGCATGTACTCGACCAATAGTTGGCGTACCCTCGCTAGTACGCGGGGTATGCGGTTATCATATGCAGCGTAAGCTGACCCCCTAGGGGGAATGTTTTTACTCCACAGGTACCCGCGAGGCGTGAAGGTAAAGTAAGGTCAAGATGTGATTCTTTTTGGAGTAGTAGTAGGATTGACGGTGTACTGAGTTGTACACGGCTAAGGCCTTTTGTGTAGCCGGTGTACCATGTGGTACACCTTTTTGGATATTGAATTCTTGATTGGATAGTAAGGAGAGATGTATAAACTCTTCATTTTTGGGAAGTAGCATGGATGTAATTCATAACTTGGATACTCGGTAATCAAATGTAAGTAAGTATTTGGTATTGTAAAGTAAGTAGTATGTATGTATTTCATTCTAATCATCAGACCGAAACGGTAAGTAGTAGTAGCCTTGTTAACCTTGGAGGGTTAACGGCGTTGTATCACCCGCCGGGAGTAGTAAGTATTCCCTGCGAGAAGGGTAAGTATGGGATTGATTAGAGGATAATGGAAGGATTAGCGGTTGGGGTGTTACAAAAAGTGGTATCAGAGCGAAGTCTCGCTCTGATGATTAGAATCTAAGAGTAGTGATTACCGAGTTAGGATTTCAACCGTCTTAAGACGGATATTTAGAAACCTAACTAGGAACTACCGTTAGCAATAACGGATACCACTAACGTCTGCAAAGACGATACCATTGTTTGAATGAAGACCATGAGGTCATAGTATCACGACATCTAATGTAATCCACACTTGTTCAGATGTCAGGACGTGGTCCAGGTCGTCCCAGAGGAGGGGGCAACGAAGGACCAAGCGCGCAGACGATAGCCGAAATCGTCGCCGCCACGGTAGCACAGATGCTACCGGATGTAATCACGGCTGTACAACAAACACAGCAAAACCAGCAGCAGCAGCCCGACCCACCTCATCCCCGAGAAACGAATTGGGTAAAAGCTGTCGCCGACCTTCGACCTCCATGCTTTAGAGGCGAGAGCGACCCCGCCAAGCTCGAGGCCTACCTCTCCGAGATGGAGACGGCCTTCGAGACACTTGAGACTCCCGCTGGAGTTCGAGTGAGGATAGCTGCGTACTACCTCAAAGACGCGGCTATGGACTGGTGGAAGCTCGTTAAGGCCGAGCACATAGCTGATCCCGCATTCGGATGGGAAGCATTCACCTCTCTCCTCCGATCTAAGTACTACCCCGAGCATGTCAAGACCAAGAAAAGGCTTGAGCTCGATGCACTAAAAATGACCGAGAAGATGACGGTTGATGAATATTACCGCACCTTCACCTCTCTTCTCCGACTTCTACCCGACCTTGGGTATACCGGCCAAGTCTTGGTCGACCGCTTCTACGGCGGATTGAGCCATCGACTCCGGTATGGCATGGGCTTCACACGGTTTACCTCCCTTCAGGTAAACAAGTTGAACCCTTAAAAAGCCATGAGTAATGTGAATTAGTATTCCCGTATGTAAATGTAACCTAATGCCTAAGTAATTCAGGAGTGTTACCACGCTGCATCTCGAGTTGAGATCACCTGCCAGCTAAGAGATGAGGAGCAAGCGCTGAAGCGCAAGGTGAGCGGCAAAGGTAACCCCTCCGATGATCAAAACCAATCCAAACCTTGGAAGAAAAGGAAGGGGAAGCATTCCACAAAGAACACTTCCGGAGACGGCGGTGCCCATGCTGAGAAGGGCAAGGCAGCTGAGCCATTACAGATTGCCTACACCGCACCAGTGGCAGCGAAGCCACTGAGGTCTCAGCCCTACAGGGGTAAGAAACCGAAACCGAATTAGTACACTTGTGAATTTGTATGTATATAGAGTATTGTAAGTATACCAACCTTGCTAACTTGGAAGCTATAGGTTGGATTTGGCCAAGGAAAGAACCAATCTGATGGCCGCAGCTACATCTGCCGTAACTGCAACAAGGATCATCCCGGCACAGATTGCCAAGGAAGGGAGATCCGCTGCTTCACTTGTCAGAAACCGGGCCACCGTGCCAATGCATGCCCGGAGAACTCTAAGCCCAAGGGCAACTACCAGGGCTACAAGCAGCGTGAGGGCAAGGAGGTTGCATCTGGCGATGCTCATGCCCAGCACACCTCACAGGGACAGGGGTCCCGAGGTCCGCAGAAGGGCGCACCGCAGAGGCAGCCGGCCTTACACATCATAGACCGTGATGGGACCGGGACTAAGTCCGGCCCAGGTAACCACTGTAACCTTTAATCCTTGAAGAGCATGACTAAGTATTAAAGTAATTGTATGAATGAAAGCATGAATGCGTAAGTACTTGAAGTATGAAATTGAGCATGAGTAAGTAACATGGAAGTATGTATGAGCATGAAATGAATTAGTAAGCCTAGAACTCATTCTAGATGAATTTACCACCTTAGGGAAATTCCATATCTGTTACCCAATACCTTCAAACTCACCTCATGAAGAGACCGACATCGCCAATCACCACTTCAACAACGAACAGTGTCAGGTCATCCGCCCAGGTATGATCTTATTAAAAGGATACCTGACACCCGAAGCACAAATTTCAATCATCCGACGATGCAACGAGTTAGGAACGGGTCCAGGAGGATTTTATACACCCGAATTCCCCGGTGGAGCTACAATGAAGCTGAAAATGATGTGCTTGGGAAAGGACTGGAACCCTTATACCAAGACATACCAAACAACGCGAGCAGGAGACGGAGCAACACCTCCAGCAATACCCCCAGAATTCCAAACGCTTGTCACACAAGCTGTAGAAATTGCACAACAGTGAAGATGAACCAATCCCTGCACTTGAAGCAGATCTATGTATCGTCAACTTCTATGAGAAAGAACGACTTGGCTTACACCAAGACAAGGACGAGACAGCGGAATCTCTTGAACTAGGAGTGCCCGTAGTGTCTTGGTCCATTGGTGATGACGCCGTATTTTTGTATAGCGAGCGGAAGCGTGTGGACCTCGCAGAGAAAATTGGTATTGAGATCAGGAGATGTTCTAATCATGGGTGGAAAATCAAGGTTGCTGTATCACGGGATCCAGAAGATCAAGTTGAATACGGCACCACCGGCAATAATCAATGCCACACACATGATACCAGGACGCCTGAACCTTACCTTTAGAAAGTATTAATCTTGTAGTAGCATGTAATCCAGTAGTAACGTGTATTAGAGACACAGTATGTATGATGGTTGGTTATTCAATAAAAGCAGTGTTGGTTATTAAATTCCACTTGCGTTCCACCATCTTTACTTATAATCTCATGAATCAATAGGTTGTGGACTCGGTACCGAAGGTAACCTGAGCATCCTCACCGAAGAACAAGCCGGCAAGAGCGGCACCATTCTAACGGGAACCTTCCCAGTAAACGGCATCGAAGCCTCAGTATTATTCGACTCCGGCGCCTCTCACACCTTCATATCGCCATCTCTTGCGAAGAAGTTGGGGCTAGATGCGGATGAGCTACCGAACTTCTTGGTTACTCTCCCATCGAAGGAGCGGGTACAGTGTACCAAGTATTACAAATCAGCCACCATTCAAATCAAAGGTGAAGCGTTTCCCATTTCCTTCATTGAATTCAACGGATTGGGATTCGACTTAATAATTGGAATGAACTGGTTGGAGCGGCACAAGGGGAGAATCCTATGCGCCGAGCACCGATTGCTGCTCAAGAGTCCATCTGGGGTCACTGTTTCATACCGCCAGAGACCGAGAGAGCCTTCAACTACAGTCATCTCCGCCATGGCAATGTATCGGGAGCTCAGAAAAGGACATGAAGTGTATTTATGTCACGTGCAAGACCTGGAGAGAGATCCAGAGTTCAGTGACGAGGTAGCAGTAGTCTCAGAATTCCCTGATGTATTTCCGAAAGAGCTACCTGGTATGCCACCACAGAGGGCGGTAGAATTTGAAATCGACCTTGTACCGGGTACTGGTCCCATTGCTAGGGCACCATACCGTATGGCACCAGCAGAAATGGCAGAACTCAAAGAACAACTACATGACTTCTCGACAAAGGGTTTATACGCCCGAGCGTATCACCCTGGGGAGCACCGGTCCTCTTCGTGAAGAAGAAGGACGGTAGTCTCCGCCTCTGCATCGACTACCGCGAATTGAATGCGGTCACTGTAAAGAACAGTATCCATTGCCACGCATCGACGACCTGTTCGATCAGTTGAAGGGAGCATCCGTCTTTTCTAAGATTGATCTCCGATCCGGTTACCACCAAATTGCTATCAAAGAGCAAGACATTCAGAAAACAGCATTCCGAACAAGATATGGCCACTACGAATTCACGGTGATGCCATTCGGTTTGTCTAATGCACCAGCCAAATTCATGGACCTAATGAATCGGTTATTCAGTGATCAGCTGGACACTTCGTAGTAGTATTTATTGACGACATTCTTGTGTATTCGAAGTCACCAGAAGAACATGAAAACCATTTGAGAAGAGTACTTGAGACACTGCGCGAACCAGCTGTATGCGAAGTTCTCCAAATGCGAGTTTTGGCTAGATCAGGTATCATTCCTCGGTCATGTCATCTCGAGCGCGGGCATTTCAGTAGATCCATCCAAAATCGAAGCAGTGCGATCATGGCCTAGACCTAAGACTGTTACCGACATCCGGAGCTTTCTTGGTTTAGCCGGTTATTACCGGAGGTTTGTAAAGGACTTCTCAAAAGTCGCTAAGCCCATGACGTCATTGATGAAGAAAGATGCACCCTTTGTATGGACAAAGGAGTGCGAGTATCCTTCCAGAAATTAAAAGACTCATTGACCTCAGCGCCAATTCTCACACTTCCAGAGGGCACAGAGGGATTTGAGGTGTATTGTGATGCATCGGGCAAGGGCATGGGATGCGTACTCATGCAGCATGGCAAGGTAGTAGCCTATGCTTCTCGCCAGCTGAAAAAGCATGAGGAGAATTACCCGACACATGATCTAGAGTTAGGAGCCATTGTCTTCGCCTTGAAGATATGGCGACACTATCTCTATGGGGTAAGCATCACCATCTACTCCGACCACAAAAGTTTACAGTACGTATTCACCCAGAAAGAATTGAACCTAAGGCAGAGGAGGTGGATGGAGTTCCTCTCGGATTACGACATCAACCTCCAGTATAAAGAAGGGAAGGCAAACGTAGTAGCCGACGCCCTGAGTCGTCGAGCACACTCGCTCCATTCGCTACTCGCTTCTTCTAGCTTGGTTGACGAGGTGCGAGACGCTCAGTTGAGCGACCCTTACTTCACAGAGATCAGACAGAAAATCACAGATGGTACCTTCGAGCGCCGAAAGTACGACTTCAAACTGCATGAAGATGGTCTGATCCGTTTGAATGGCAGATTATGCGTCCCCCGAAGCAATGCTGAGCTAAGGGATCGCATTCTGCGAGAGTCACATTGTTCGACATTGCATGTCCATCCGGGAGCCTCTAAAATGTACAAAGACATGAAGAGGTACTTCTGGTGGTCAGGAATGAAATCAGACGTGACTGAGTATGTTCTGAGGTGTCTCACATGCCAGAAGGTGAAGTTCGAGCACCGAAGACCGGGAGGAATGGTGCAATCCATGCCCATTCCGGAGTGGAAATTCCACGACATCTCCATGGATTTTGTTGTTGGACTCCCACCTGCTAGGGGAGGACTCAACATGATCTGGGTAGTAGTCGATCGCCTCACCAAGGTTGCCCGATTCATACCGATGAAGGACACCTGGAAGGTGGCGAAGCTCGCAGAGCTATTCGACAAGGAGATCATCCGACACCACGGAGTCCCAAAAACCATTGTATCTGACCGCGACACCAGATTTCTTTCGAGATACTGGAGAGCGACACGGGAAGCGCTTGGTACTGAGTTGAAGCTTAGCACCGCCTTCCATCCACAGACCGACGGTCAGACAGAAAGGACCATCCAAACACTAGAGGATATGCTAAGGGCATGTGCCTTAGACTTCCAGGGGAGCTGGATTGAGAAGCTTCATCTTATCGAGTTTTCGTATAACAATAGCTACCATGCTTCGATTAAGATGTCGCCATTCCAAGCTTTGTATGGTAGACCTTGCCGTACCCCGTTGTGTTGGGATGAGTCAAGCGAAGCGGTCATCATAGGACCGGAGTATTTGGAACAAGTACAAGCTGAGGTACAACAAATCCGAGCAAATATGAAAGCAGCCCAAGATAGACAGAAATCCTATGCGGATGTGCGACGACGCGACCTTGAGTTCGCCGTGGGCGACCAAGTGTTCTTGCGTGTCTCACCTATGAAGGGTGTCTTTCGATTTGGCCAAAAGGGCAAGCTGAGCCCGAAATTTGTAGGCCCGTATGCCATTACCGAGAGGATTGGAGCCGTAGCATATAGGCTAGCATTGCCTGAAGAATTGGGGCGTGTTCATGATGTCTTTCATGTATCACAACTCAAGAAATACATAGCCGATCCCTCTCATGTATTAGAACCCGAACATCTATCCCTAGAGCCGACGATGAGATATGTCGAGACTCCACTGCGAATCCTTGATACCAAGACAAGAGACACTCGCCATAAATCCGTACGAATGGTGAAGGTCTTGTGGTCTAACCACGATGTCGAGGAAGCGACTTGGGAATTAGAGGACGCCATGAAGGCGAAGTACCCGAATTTGTTTGTAGACTAGATGTCTAGTATCCGTATAGCACGGAGGGTACGGGGCGTACCCCTTTTAAGGGGGTAGAGCCTTTTTGCTTTTGCATTGCTTCGGGTTAGCATTGCATAGTATGTATGTATTGTAATTGTATTTTGGTTGGCACATGTAGTGCTAATTGTATTGTAGTGGCACAAAGTAGTGCTAGTAGTATTCGGTATGTAGTACATGTGTATGGTATGTATGTATGTAGTAATGCATTGGTGTCGTACGGTATATGACACGAATGATTGTGAAGTATTGCGAATGTATTGTGGAATGTATGAATTGGATGGAGCATTGTGTATGGTATTTGAATGAAGTATTGTGTATGGATTGAGTATTGCGTATGGTATTTGAACTAAGTATGTGGCATGGTATCTGAATTGCGTATGCTGGTAGTGTAAGAATTGTGAACACCTTGTAAGGTGGTAGTAGAATGTATTGTGGCAATTGGCTTGCCAAATGAGTAGAAATGGTAAACTGTAACCTTGAGCAACTTTGAGGGCAAAGTTTCTTAAGGGGGGTAGATTGAAATACCCCGTAATTAAAAACAGTGATTAATTAGGCTAATTACTTTTAAAGGCTTAATTACACTTAAATAAATACGAGGGAACAAATCCCGAAGAAAACGGACCTTTAAAATGGGTTAAAAGCATAAACGAACCTTAAAGCGCGTTTTTCGAGGAAACCGGGAAAACGCGACTTTAAGCGGGTCAAATAGACTCGTAATAATTTTGGTCAACTAAATAGTCACTAATAAATATTAGTGAAGCTTTAGAACCAATAAAATTAATTAAACGAGAAAATTCCGGAAAACGGGTACCGGTTAGTGAAACTGTAACAACCGGTAAGTTGTGGGAGAATACAATTAAACAAACTTAGTGTGTCCACCTTGCAAATAAAAATAAAAATGTGAGTGTGTGCATATGTGGGCCGATTAAATGAGCCCTCCTCTCTTAATTCTCTTCTTTATTTGTCTTTAGTAACAAGAGGACAAAAGAAATAAGTAAAAGGCAAATAAAACTCTCTCTCCTCTACCCATCCCCCTCTCTCTCGATTTCTCTCACCTCCCTATTCTCTCTTCTTCCTCCTTGAACGATGACAATGGCGATTTGGACAACCCAAACCAGCCCTCTCATTCTCTCTCAATTTTGAAGGCTCAAACCTTGTCCAAAAATCATAAAAACCATACCACTAGAATCCCCTTGCAAAGGAGAACGTCTCGACCTTTCCAAAAATCGAAAACGACCACTTTCATTTCGGTGGGTATTCTCCATTTGAAGATTCAAGTCCACCATTAGAAGCACCTTCACCTCCTTATTATCTTGAGGTAAAAAGAAATTCGAAAATCCATCGTTTCTAGCTCTCATTGGCATTTTTAAGAATTTTTCGGTTTTGAATGCTTTGTTCTTCTTGCTCCAGCTGATTTGGCTTCTCTTGAGGGCTAGAAATCTTGTTCTTTCACTAGTCAAGAGCTTCATCCATTCATTGGAAGGTAACACTCTTTTCTAAACCCTAAAACTCAAATTCTAGGGTTAGTATAAAAATGGATGCTAAATGGTATGGTGTATGTATTATGTGCTGTAGCACTTTGTGTGTGGGAACCCTATTGGGACCGAGAACAAAGGAGAATAAAGGAAGAGGAAGGAAAAGAAAGAAAGAAAAACTAACAAGTCAAGGTAATGCTCTTACCTTGAGTTAGTTGTGTATATTGTGTTGTAACAGTTTTGAGTATCAAAAACAAGTAATGTATTTGAGTAATGAGTAGTGGTAATGTAGTAGTGTATTGGAGGAAAGAATGTAACAGTTTTTGAAGTTTTAAATGAAGTTTAAAAGCTTGGGAAAACAATGGGTAGTGTGTGTATATGTGCAGGAATTGTAATGTGTATATTGGAGTTGAATTGTGTGTATAGTGTATTGTATAAACAGGTTGTGAGAATGTGAATTGTGAGCTGAAATAATGTGTGGAGAAAGTAAGAATTATAGGGGAGACCATGTCAAAATTTGTGTAGAAAGGAGAGGACTTGAGTTGTTTAAGAAGAGGAAGTATTTGGAGAGTTTAGGAGGAACGTTAGTACCTTGTAACAGATTTGAATATGGGTTAGTAAATGAGATGGAACTAGGTTGTGAGCTAATGTATTTAAGATGCTAAGAGTGGCATTGGATGAGGAGGTATTGGAGTATAAGAGTAGAGGGAAAAATCTGTAGCATAAGGCATAAGGGAAGAAACAATGGGAGTGTTGAGTTGAAACTTGGGGAAATTGAGTGTATAAATAAGCATAGGATTGTGTGATGTATTAAGGAATGAATTAGCATGATTTAGAGTGTCTAAATAGTACTAAAACATGTTAGGATGCATGTAGGAAGAATAGGGAAGCAATGGGTGAAATTGGGAAAAGAAAACAAGGCATGTAGCAAAGTTCTGCTACTGTCCGACCCACAGCTGGATCGGACGCTAGGTCGGACAAGGCCTGAACAACGAAAATAAACTTTCTGGAACCGTCCGACCCAGAGCCGAGAGTCGGACGTGGGTCGGACGGCCTTGAGAAACGACGGTAATTCTTTCTGGAATGGTCCGACCCAGGGCCGTGAGTCGGACGTGGGTCGGACGGGAAAATTTTCTAATGGCGAAGTTTCTGACTTCGTCCGACCCAGAGCCTGGGTCGGACAGTGGGTCGGACGGAGCTAAGTCACAGAATCGAAACTTTCTGGAATGGTCCGACCCAGAGGGTATGGGTCGGGATAGTGCTGGGTCGGACGGGAGTAATTTCAGAGGACGAAAACCTACTGGAATGGTCCGACCCAGGGTTGGGTCGGACGGCCCAAACACTTACAAAAAAAAATGTTTTTATAATATGACTATAGTAATCATATGTATGTACATGTATATGCCTATACACCGGTATGCATATATAAGTAGTAATACACCATTAATGAAGTAATAATGGTAAGAAGGTAAGTAAATGTGTAAGGAAGTAAGTTTATGAAGTAGTAAAGGAAAGAATGGCTTTGTAACCAAGTAAGAAAGTAACGGAATAGTAAGTATGCATTGAAAGTATCAATGAAGGAGTAAGTAGATCAATAATAGATCATTGATCACACTACTTCATGTATGTATAGGAATCCCATAGTTGAGCTCCAAAGGAACCGGTAGTACCCTACGACGGTGAACGGTATGATTTCCTCATGCCCTGTATCCTAACTTGGTTACCCCGATTTGTGTGCTTATGTGATCACCAATAAGATAAATGCACGAATCGGACTTATATTGCACTTAATTGTGTTTGAACTATATTGTTCTTGTTTTATGCTCTTGAACATTTAGTTTGTATAATTCATGAAAGGTATGAATGGAAATGAAGTGTATGTGTAAGTATGAGTACTTGCGTATAGTATGTATGTATGGAAGTAAGTATGGACTTCTACTAATTCCTAACGATCTAACTCCTAACATGAGTAATGAGTAAAATGGAATGAGTGGAAGCCCGATATAGTTTCGGCCACGCGTGAGGATAAGGAGACACAAGAGGTTGGATCCGAATCCTGGCTATAATCTTTTCCATGGACCAAATCCCTTGAATGGGTAGCATCCTAGATTAGTGGGCCACCCTAAAGCCCGGTGGTGGGATGTAGTAATCCCTGCCCGGAGGTCATACCGACTTAACTGGAAGTAAAGTATGTAAGAAGTATTGTATTCGTATTGGTCTTGACTATTGTAAGTCATTGACCCGGAGTAAAAGTATTGAACACCCGATTAACCTGGGTGTGTAATAAGGCTAACAAGACCTTTGTATGTAATGGAGAATTGTATCTCCGTAATGCGGTGAGTATGGTAAGTATGAATGAATGACTTGTATTGTATTCCTTGTATGTATTGTATGTATGCATGCTTGGTAAAATGAATGTATTGTATTGTATTGTATAAAGCATGTATGTATGTATGAATGAAACGACCCGCATGTACTCGACCAATTAATTGGCGTACCCTCGCTAGTACGCGGGGTATGCGGTTATCATATGCAGCGTAAGCTGACCCCATAGGGGGAATGTTTTTACTCCACAGGTACCCGCGAGGCGTGACGGTAGAGTAAGGACTGGATGCAATTCTTTTGATGTAGTTAGTAGGATTGTGATGGTGTACCGAGTTGTACACGGCTAAGGCCTTTTTGTGTAGCCGGTGTACCATGTGGTACACCTTTTTGGATTATGAACTATTGATTGGATAGTAAGGAGAGGGTGTATAAACTCTTCATTTTTGGGGAAGCAGTCATGGGATGTAATTCATATAAACAGTATACCCGGTAATCAAATGTAAGTTAAGTATTTGGCATTGTAAAGTAAGTAGTATGTATGTATTTCGTTCTAATCATCAGACCGATACGGTAAGTAGCAGTAGCCTTGTTAACCTTGGATGGTCAACGGCGTTGTATCACCCGCCGGGAGTAGGTAAGTATTCCGCTGCGAGTAAGGCAATTATGAGAATGATTAGAGGATAATGGATGGATTAGCGGTTGGGGTGTTACATATATTTAAATAAATATATGTTATGGAGTGAAAAATACAATATGGTTCAAATAAACATATAATATCATAATTAAAATGATATAGAGTAAGAAGAAAAAGAATTATAAACATTGGATAAGGAAATTCTAATGTTATGTAGTTCATGAAATAATGAGTTATATACTTCAAAGTATTTTCAAATATGAATTATACAACATTACACTTGGAAAAACTAACCTTAGGAAATAAATACTAAGGTGAGATGTATAATATATGATTAAGATTATTCACGCAATATAGTGATAAACTATATAATATACAAAGGGGTATTAAATTACATGCGATAACAAACGTTTACAGTTAAGTATATTAATACTGACGTAACCGCGCATGAAATATGACGTTTTTCCTAATCCCGAGTTAAACCGAAAACCCGACAAACGTTATCAGTTAGCAACAGGGAATAAACCGGGATGGATTAGTAACGGTACGGGGTGTCGTAGTGTATTGTTAGTATGAGATGATGATGCATAGTGTGATGTATATTAATAGATTGTTAGAGGCGTCTCGAGGATCACCAGAGAATTTAGCTGATTCATACTCCACGGTTTTATAATCCCGGTGCATGGTATGTTATTTATGTGGCTTGATTGTCTCTGAGGATTTCCTCAGTTCAGACATTGTGTGAAAATCTGTGTTAAGATTGAACGTCTGCTTGTGTGAATTAATATGCTTGGGTTGTGTATTAATGTTTCTTTATTATTATTACTGTTGAACGATAACGGTACCGTTCGTATATGATGCTTTCTTATATGTGTAATATAAGGAGCGTAAGTAAAAACGTTGTAGCATTAGGATAAGAAGATATATATATTATCCGAGACTTATATACGGAACATTGGCCTCTTTAACGCCGCTCTCGTATCTAACACTGGATCCCGAGTCGACATATCAGATTGGACTAACGACCTTAGTCTACTGTGTTAGGAAAAATAGTAAAACGATGCGTGGTATAGATTAGTTAGACAAGAGGATGTGGCTCTTGCTGTGATTTGGGATCAATTAACGATACTAGGAACCGTGTGGGTATCCGTAAGTATCATGGCAAATTTCCAATGACTATAGATGGTTCGTCGGTCGGAGACTCTAACTGCGTGGGGTGGTACTGCCGTGGGTGACCCGCCATAGGAGATGGGTAACTTAGAGACACGTCGTTCTAACGAGACATTGTCATTAGCATACTGAACAATACGAACGACTATTTAGCTCGTACACTAGGCTAACATTATTTGGGCTGTTGTATGCCAAAGACGAGAATTTATACTTGTCTAATTCTCGTTGTTTCGCCTTGTTGCTCATTGGTTATGCTTTGTGGATGTGTAGTATGTTGGTGGTTTTGTTGAAAACGAGTCGTTGTACTCATATGTGTGTTGTAAATTAGTTTAATTGAGTCGATTGTACTCATATGTGTGTTTGTGAGTTGGTTTAATTGAGTCGTTGTACTTATATCGTGTTGTGAACTGGTTGAGTCGAGTCGCTGTACTCGTGTGTGGATTATTGTGGATTGTTGGTAGAGTGAGTCGCCGTACTCATTAGGAACTATCAAGTGTTTTGGAATGGAGCCTCGTGTACTCATAAGCGTTGTAACGCTTCAGTGGTTTACTGCGATTGCGTGTGAAGCGGGGGCTTGTTTGCTATTTGAGTTTACTGCAATATGTGTTGCTTTACAGTTTTTATATTAAACTACTTGTATGAATGAATGAATGCTCATCGACCAATTAACTGAGGGTCCGAGGAGGCATGACAGTCATGTAGTAACATACTCAGCAGGGGCTGATCCATACCACAAACAAACATTTTGCAGGTATGCAACTTCCAGTGTCGACAAAAGACGGACGCGCTGGGTAGTTAGTTATAGTTGTTTAAATATGCACTGTTGCATTTTGATACGAACTTAGAAATGTGTATAGGATTGGGATACTTAGAATGCTCAATGTGAATGTATTTTATATTTGTTTGGGAAGGTTAGATCTATCTCTGTTGTCACTGTGGGAAATTGGTTCGTATTTATATATATCAGTAAGAACGTTATTACTCGTATGGGCGAGTGAGAACGGTGACACCAGTAGTTCAATTGTTTAGATTACCGCTGTGATTACAATGTTAATTAAGACGATTAGGAGCCGATTAGAGTAGGGGTGTTACATGTCTGATAGGTTTTCTTCAGTCGGTGATTCATCTTTGAGATAATATGTGTGATCCTGATCAGCTAGATTGAATCCAAGTCATTCATCCTCTTCGGATTTCCTGACTTTGTGAGCATCAGCTTCATCAAAGACCACATGTACACTTTCTTCTACCTTCAGTGTCCTTTTGTTGTAAAATTTATATGCCCGACTCCTCTCAGTGTACCCAAGGAAGATAACCACATCACTTCTAGCATCGAATTTTCCTAGAGGGTTCTTTTCGTTGTTGTGGACGTTGCATTTACAGCCAAAGACCCTAAGGTGACTTATGTTTGGGTTTCTTCCCTTGATTTGCTCATTGGGAGTTTTGTTGAGGACAGGTCGTATGAGTGTTCTATTTGTGATGTAGCATGTAGTTGCCACTGCTTCTACCCAGAAGACCTGAGGAAGACTGCTCCCTAATAGTATGGCCTTGGCTACCTCTTGTAGTGTTCTTGGTGCTGAATACGTGTGATTGATTCCATGTAGTTTACACATATCCATGAATTGTTGATTCTCAAACTTTGACCCATGATCAGACCATAGAGCCTTGATTTTTTAGTGAGTTGTACTTGGACTCTTCCTGCAAAGACTTGAAATTTCTCAAAGACTTCGTCTTTGGAAGCAATGAAGAGTGTCCAAACAAATCGTGAGTAATCATCAATAATTACAAACACATACTAATTTCCTCCAAAACCTTTGATTTTCATAGGTCCACATAAGTCCATGTGAAGTAATTCAAGTGGCTTGGTTGTACTAACTAAGTTCTTTAATTTGAAAGAAGTCTTAGTTTGTTTGCTTCTAACACATGTATCACAAAGATTGGTCTCAGATTTCTTAATCTCAGGGAGACCTCTTACCAATTATTTCTTGACAAGTTTTCTTAGCAACGAAGTGCTAACATGCGCTAGTTGTGAGCCTCGATTTTTGAATCGTATCCTATGTTGATTCAGGTTGATTAGGATCTGATCGGATTCTAGGTCCACTTATAACCTAAGCTTATTATGAAATACCCCTACTTAATTAAATATAGATTGGGCATATAACCAATTAAATTATGGTCTAAATAATAAGGTGTACATTATTATGAGCATGTAACGACTTGTGAGCGAACGAACAATTAAATTTTGTACGAGCATATACATGTCCGAAAATATGACGACGTTACATATTAATACGGTCATGTACACATATATGTACATATACATAATGTTACAACATTATAACGTTGTATGTATAACTAAAAACGCGACATGACAATATAGTCGCATAGATACGTATAGCTATAACGCGACAAATAAAATAGTCGTACTCATATACAAGTATAAGTAATAACGTGACATAAGAAAATAACCGCTTATATATATGTATATACAACTAAAGACGTGACATATTAATATAGTCGCACATATACAGGGAATAAACATAAATAAGGCTGAAACAAAAAAGGAGCAAACATGTTGTAGACGGGATTCGAACCCATGACCTCTCGTACCATTCCCATAGCCTTAACCAGATGAGCTGTGCTCGATTTCAATAATAAATTGCAACGAACTATTACAAGTAACATCTTACTGTTACATGATATCAACTAAACTAACAAATTATTTCTACTGAAGCCACCTACCCGCCTGACTATGTTATATCGGCCGAACAAAAAAAAAAGAAAGCAGTAATGGGTCACCAATCTAGGCACATAAGTAGCATGAATTAACAAAAAAAACTGCCTACTCCTACCCATCCTGTCTACCCAACTTGACCGACAGCAAACATATGAGCACATTGAACAGAGGAAACTTTCCAAACCCATACCTGTTTCAGTATCACCGAGTTCTTTGTTTTTCCAATACGAATCCTTTTTTTTTCTTCTTCCAACCAAACGCCTCGGTGCTCTTCATTCGCGTGTCACTCCAGTACCGAGAGGAATATCCTCCTTGTATGCTGCTATCTTCTTCCACGGTTGAACGTCTTCTCCTTCCAACTCGGTACCTACTCCTCTTCTTCAACAGAGAACCAAACCCATCCATACTCTGCTCCAGAACCGAGAGCAACTTCCAGTTTATGTGGTTACTGCTCCAAGACATAGAGCCGGTTCTTCTCTGTTGCTCCACGACCGAGAGAAAGAAAAAACGTCCTCCATGTCTGCTACCGCTTGCAGTGGGTAATTGATTTCGACTCAGAGAAATCTACCCATCCTCCTCCACCAGTCACACCTTCTTCATTTTCTTCAATGTGTCGAATCAGAACATACATGTTCATTGCTTCTTTTTATTTCTCTTCACGATGGAGAACCAGGAACATACATGTCCCACCGTCTTTCTTCCTTCTCTGCACATGACTAACATGGGGTGTAGAATCTATGGATGCAGCTTCGTTCTCTTCACCGACGAACAAGGAAAATACATGCCCACTGTTTCCCTTCCTTGTGGCCGGTAATATTCCAAGCATGCCTTAAGTACTTTTCTGTTTCCTTCACGTAAACAAACCAGAGGGGATACCCAGCTTGTGAAGGAACAGATCCAAGTGCACTCTCTGCTGTAACAAACTCACGGTAACTTCTTTTCCCCATAAACACTCCTTCTCCATTTCGGTAATACTACAAGCTCGACATAAGTATTCCTCTTGTGTTCTTCATGAAAAAAAAAACCAGAGGAAGAATGTCCACGGTTCATGAAATGGTAGCACCTACACAGAGAGTTTCATTTCCACCATTTCGAGACAAAAAATAATTCTCAGCTCCAGTCTACTCCCTTGGGGTTCTAGTAAAGAAAGCTGAGGGCCGTACTCAACTTCCAGTGCCTGTCAACTGCACTATAGGTAATGGTTTAGTCTAGTTTTTATGCTCAAACACTCACCTCATCCTCTTCTTCCTAGTGTCGTAACTAGTCTCCATAATTATTCAGACCTTACTACCGGGTTGGGGACAAGAGGAAGGAGTGGTATGCGGTGAGAAAACCATAAAACAGAGAGAAGAACACGCAGCACTCAGAGAAGGAAAGGTCCAAGTTAGAACTCCACCCTCATCTGTATCGGTAAGAAGTTTTCCCCCCATAAACCCTGCTTGTCTTACCGGTATTATACCTAGACCTTATTAAGCTTTTCTCTACTTCCTTTACGTGAGAAAAGCTAGAGGAAACTACCCAGGAGACCCCTGTTGTGAACCGCCTCTCTTGACCATCTCGGTGAGCCATACCTACTACTCTTCTTCTATGTCTTTCCAGAAATAATGCTAGCATGTCTTGAGCTTCTCTCTTTGTCTTTCTTCACGTAGAAGACTCGTAAATGATGCCCAACCTAGTGAAGGAAGAAAACCCGTGCAACCCCCTTGCTGAACCAACCACTTCAGTAAGTTCTTTCATTTCTCTCCCTCATGCATGCCCTCTGTTTTTACCGACAATATGTACTGGTGTAAATAGCGGTTAATACCCTGTCTAGCCTTGGAAAAAATGAGACGTGAATGACCTTGACAACCAGTTGCATACTAGAGTGTCTATCACGTATTGTTTTTCAAGATTAAACCAACCGATAATAACCTTGTCTTATGTGGCTAACTCATGCTCTTTTCATGGCATGACATACTGGTGAAAATTCCTTGGATACAACCTACACAAACCGTAAGGAAAAGAACAGTTCCAAGTTATGTACATACTAAAGTAAGTACTCTTATTTTAGTGATGAATATATCAAACTCAAGTGTTAGCGCTTCAAAAAAAAACTATTGATCCAAGTCTTGTGTATGAAATAGGCCGTGAGGGATTAAGTACTGCTTGCTGGGCTGATTCGAAAGCTTGGAAAATCAATGTAAGGATGCTAAACTAGTATATTATATAGTTGTTATGTTATTAAGTTGTAATATAAATCAAACCGTGGAGTGTAAGGGTATCATGAATTTAATTATGTGTTAGAATGGGTAATAACAGTTTTGGTTGGATAGTTTGATATGTTAATGACCTATAAGGTCAAGGAAACTAATCATGGGTCAAAAACATAATTTATAAAGATGTTAGAGTTTGTGTAATGAAAACCGAGACCAAACATGGTCGTAAATGACTAAACTATGTACTATAATGTTTTATAACATTTTATAGTTGATAATACAAGGTTTAGATGACATATAATGTCATAGGAAATAGTTAAATGATTTTAGGAAACATTAAAGAAAAACTATATATTTAACCGTAAACAATATAGTTTTATGACATTTATGTGTGATTATATTCTAAGTTAATTATTGCAATATGGCCAAGCATTTTAGGCCATTTAATTTAATTGCTATGTTAAGTTAAAAAATGGATTTAAAATGAATTTAGAACAAAATATATATTACCGGAATAGTTTGGGGTTGAATTGCAATTTAAATAAATTTTAGAGACTGAATATAAATAAAGTCGAAAACTGTATGTTAAAAGGGATACTCTATGAATTTTATTGAGTTTTAAAATATGGGGGTCAAATGGCAATTTTTAAGAAAGTGTGGTCAAAACCGCAAATACATAAACCTATGGTCAAACTAGTGTATATTGGGTCAACATTGACCAAGATAAAAGCCTTGACCAATTTAAGGTCATAAATAATTAATTTATTAACTTATATTAACATTATAAGTGAAATGTAGAATTTATGAAAACTTCGGGGTATAAAACGTAAATACCGAAAAGTAGAGGCGTAGTTTGGTTAATATGATAGTTTATATCTTAAGTATAAAATTTGGGAATTTTTGGAGTTATATAAGTGGGTATATTGATAAAAGAGTATGATACATGATTTTTGTGACATATGAAAGTATATAATATAATTTGGGCCAAAATGTACATAAGGAAAGGATTGTGGCTGGAAAAGAAATATACCAAACAGCTATGGGATGTTCGGTAATATTAAGGAAATAGCATATAAAAACTATATGTTATAAATAATATAATGTTTGAAATGATATAACTTAGAGTATGTAAAAAAAATATTATAAGATTCGTGGTAAGAGTATAAATATGGGAAGTTAAGGGTTAAAACAAAAAAAAAAACATAACCTAAGGGTTCGTTTGTATTTTTTCGGAAATATTGAAACTATAGAGTATACATACTATATAATTCAAATGTTATAATATATGGTGAGCTAAGTATGTTATAAAAATTGTGGTGAAATCGTAATAATAATAAAGTGTGGGGTTTGAAAGGAGATGAAATATTAAATATATGCCTATTCGGCAATTGAGGGGAAAT
Organism: Limonium bicolor; assembly: GCA_023374045.1. Lineage (NCBI taxonomy): Eukaryota > Viridiplantae > Streptophyta > Magnoliopsida > Caryophyllales > Plumbaginaceae > Limonium > Limonium bicolor. Next base: position 276,349,006 of record CM041780.1, read on the forward strand.
ATTACAAAACTATAGGTTATATCCTATTACAATGTTTTGATGATATAAAACAAGGTATTTATAACATGCTATAAGTTGTGTGACTATATTGTAATAAATGAGAATTATGTAAATAAAGAAGTAATAGTGTATTGTAAGTATATGTCATTTTCGGTATATAAATATAAGTACAAAAACTATATGTTATAAGCTAATGACGTATAAAATATCCTACAATGTGATATCAGGATATAAGTGTAACACTAAATAATGTTATGTGGTCAAAAGCATGGTTATAAAAACTAGCATGCTAGCGCATACACACATATATATATATACAAAATGAAGATATAAACTATAGTATACAATGACATAAAATACTATGGTTAATATATGATCTTTAGAAGGTTAAATAAACCTTTGGATGAGGAATGAACATGCACATAATATAAGGCTTCATGTTTCATTAAGAAATCAATGTACATATGTACAAATGTGCAAACCGGCGCAAATAACATGCAAATATATATTATGGATTTCAAACCATATAATAATAAATGATGAACATTGACTTGTTAGTGTAATTATATACTACAAGTCATAAGGTTTTCAAAAAAAATACAATTTGGCACATACTTGGGAAGTTGTATAATATAAGGTATGTTAGAGACTGGTAATATGCTATGTAACATAAACTAACGTTGCATGGAATGCAAACAACCATAGGTTATAAAATGTAACCATACATGCAACTAAAGGTTATAACAATACCCATGTATGCGATGTAACAGTTGAAGTAATGATACGAGAACGAACAATTTTGTATCAAGCGTAACATTTATAAAATACTATGGGATAGGAAATATAATTCCTACGTTTAAAAACGTTAGCCATGACGTTCGAATAAAAACCGACGTCCTCATAAATCGTATATTAATACATACTACGAGCAAAGAGTTTTAGGGATAATGATACCTTAACTAGTAACAGTTGAAAGTCCGGGGGTGTAAAACCGGGGTTACTGGCGTTATTCTGAAATACCGAATTGTATGTCATGTGGATTGACATTTAGTATTCTTCGTATTGTTAGACCGCCTGTCGGACATGCGCGCTCGAGAAGCTTAGAAGCCCACATTGCGCATCCTTGGTCCACGGTGTACGGTATGTAAAGGGATTTGATCCGAGTTGTCCTGAGGAATTCCTCGGGCTCGGATTTGTTTGATAAATAACTTGTGTGAATGTATGTATGTGATTTATGTGTGTGATGTGTAGTTATGTTTTCTGCATTAATTATTTATGCACGAACGTCCTACGGGACTAATACTACGTCGACTATAGATCGACTTATACAAAACTACATATGTGAAATGTGTTATTGTGACCACTGCTTCTTGACCTAATACGCTAAGTATTACAAGTATGTAGTTATAACCTAAGAAAAACACTTAGGAACGGGACATGACAATGTCGGTCTCTAGAGCTTTGACTCGAACGTGAATACTACCTAGAATAATTCTAGGCATGCGTAAGACCCATAGGGCAGCCAACAAATTAAGTGATGTTCTCCATAACTAAAACTGTAACTGACTATCTAACTAACAAAATTAACAGTGGAGTGTGAATGAAAGTGACGATGTACCTTAATCCAGACAGTCACTGGCTGCTGGTCGCGCGTTGTAACACCCCAACCGCTAATCCTATGCTTACCGTCTAATCGTCCTATTAATCCTACGAGTTCGCAGCGGAATTATTACATACTTACTGCGGGTGAAACAATGCCGCTAACCGCCCATATGGCTAGCTAGGCTACTAATACTTACAGTAACGGTCTGATGAACATAATGTACCGAGCTACTAAATTACTTGCCAAAATAACATATGCCAAATACTTACATCCTGGATCACCGAGTATTTAAAGTATATTCAATTACAACCTTTCAAGCTTACCAAAAGAATGAGTTTCTAAGGCTACTCATCTATACCAACTCCCTTCCATCAATATCCAAAAAGGTGTACCCCATGGTACACCGGCTAATCAAAAACTGTAGCCATGTACTACTTAGTACACCCATCATAAATTCAGTGTTTACATCACAAAAAGAAGATAGAGTAATAGAGTTGAGTCTTCACATCTTCATCACTCCTGAGTACCTGCGTGTAGTAAAAATGGTGCCCCAAGGGGCTCAGCAAACGCTGCATATGGACTCCGCATATACCGCGTGCTAGCTAGGGCACACCGACTATTTGACGTCCACTAAACATGCCATTTATTTATTTCATACATACATGCTTTTCATACAAATTACATGCTCACACAATTCATTACATAATTCAAGGCAACAATGTAGTAGCACAACTTACTTACCTTCACAAGGTTAGCCAAATTATGCATCCGGGTTAATCGGAATGCTTTACTCTTTTACTCATTACTTACTTTTCCTTACTTACAATTACTTACTTTCAATTACTTTACTTACTCATTCTTACTTACTTACTTATACTCAAATTAAGTCGTCGGGACCTCCGGCCCTGGGGACTACACCGTCCCACCTCCGGGATTTACTTGACTCACCAATCCGGGATGCTACCCACTTAAGGGATTTGGGCCGCGGACCAGTTTAAGAGTCAGGAATTGGAGCCAACCTCTCGTGACTCCGCATCCTCACGCGTGGCCGAAACTATATCGGACTTCTACTCATTCCAATTTAATTATCATTTTAAGTTAGGATGGTTAGCTTGTTAGGAATAAGTTAGAAGTCCAAACACATCACAATCGGTCACAGTATAATACATCATACATACAAACATTCATATTCATCCAAACATTTCATGAATTATACAAACTAAGAATTAAAGAAGATATACAACATCATACAACACTACATATTCACAAGTATGCATATTAACTCCGATTCGTGCATTTATCTTATTTGGTGATCAATTAGCACACAACACACAAATCAGAGTAACCAAGATAGCATACGGGGCATGAGGAATCCATACCGTTCACCGTTGTACATGATTCCAAACGTCCTTCCGGTGTCACAAATCAAATCCTATTATATACATACAATTAAATGATTAATCTAACTATCATTACTTAACTCATACTTACTATGTCCTTATACTTCTTACACTTACACATTACTTACTCATTTTCCATTACTTAAGTTTTTATTTTCTTACTTAAGGTTTGCATGCTTACATTCATGTACATATACATATATGTATGGGTATACATATATATATATACAATTATTATTTAGATTAAATTTTTTTTTTTTGTAAGTATAGGGCCGTCCGACCCACCGTCCGACCCAAGCCCTGGGTCGGACCATTCCAGTAAGATTCGTTCCCAGAAAATTACCCTGTCCGACCCAGCACTATTCCGTCCGACTTATACCCTCTGGGTCGGACCATTCCAGAAGGTTTTGGTCTCGAGTCTAAGCTCCGTCCGACCCACGTCCGACTCACCGTCTGGGTCGGACGAAGTCATGAACTTCGACCCTTATATTTTTTTTGCCCGTCCGACCCACGTCCGATCCACGGCCCTGGGTCGGACCATTACAGAAGGTTTACATTTCGTTATTTAAGCCATGTCCGACCCACGTCCGACTCACGGCTCTGGGTCGGACCATTACAGAAAGTTTTCAAGCCATGTCCGACCCACGTCCGACTCACAGCTCTGGGTCGGACCATTCCAAAAAGACTGGTTTTCGTTTCTTAAGCCCCGTCCGACCCACGTCCGACTCACCGTCTGGGTCGGACGGCTCCAGAACCTTGTTATAGCTTTTATTTTTCTTTCCCAATTCCACCCATTGTTTCCCCAATCTTCCTACATACATCCTAACATGTTTTTGTGCAATTTCAACACCCTAAACCATACTAATTCATTTCCTAATTCATTACACAACTTTATACTCATTCACTCACCTAATTTTCTAAGTTTCAACTCACACTTTCACTAGTTGTTTCCTAGTTGTGTTTTGCTACAAATTTTAACACTAACACTCTCCATCTACAACTCCCTCTTCTAATGTCATTTCTAACACCTCTAATACATTACAACTACATTAACTATCTCTCCCCCTCTTCCCTCTATCTATCTATCTCAAAATCTGTTACAACTTACATCATTCACCTAGTTTATAATTCACTAAGTGTTCTAATTCTAGATAAATTGTGGCATAACCTCCCCTATATTTTTACACTCTCACCACATTGCTTTAAACACATTTTCATTCATTCTCACCTGTTTATAAACATCAACCATATACAAGCTCTCATATACAAATACTAATGCTAAAACAACATTTAGACCACTAAAATTTCCGGCACTCAACAACTAAATCCCAATTTGTTTTCAATAAGTTTTACACATCTTTTAAAGCTTCAAAATGCTTATATTCTCTTACACATTATACTACCAATGCATTATCATTTTACAATACCAATTTCCATTTCTAAAAATCTGTTACATTATACATATACATACCAAGTTATACAAAAGTATCCTTACCTTGTTTCTCTTCTAGATTTTTCTTTCTGCTTCTTTCTTCCTTCCTTCTCTCTCTCTATCGGTTTCGGTATTCAACAAATCTAACATTATCACCCATATATACACACACATTCAATACAAAAACTACTCTTAATATTATTTAAGTTTTCAATGTAGGTTTCTAGGGTTTAGAATTTATATTACCTTGCAAGGGTTTATAAAACACTTGGAGTAGCTCAAGAATGGTCTTTCCACCCCTCTCAAAATGCCAAAACCGGCTGGGCACAAGAGGAGCAAGCAAGGGTTTAGTTCACATTTTCGTTTTGCCCTTTAGGCTAGAAAAAATGGAGTTTTTGAGAATGTTTTTACCTTAAAAGAACAAGGAGAAGGAGGGCCTTCTAATGGTGGTGTTGAAACTCCAAATGGGGTATACCCATAAAATCGAAAGTGCTTGTTTTAGAATTTTGGAAAGATGGAAATGTAGCTCTTGGTGAGAGGATTACAATGGTGGTGTTTTTATAATTTTTGGAGAAGTTTGGAGAGAGTTACAAAGGAGAGAAGTAGAGGTTTGTGGGTGTTTCTATTTCCACCATGGAAATCGCATGGAGGTAGAAGAAGAGGAAAAGAGAGAGTGCTGGTGAGGGGTATCCACGTGAGAGAAGAGAATGGTAGAGGAGAGAGAGAATAAAGTGAGAGTGGGGGAGTTTTATTATTTTTGTCTTTTGTACATAGAGAGGATAGGTGAGTGTGAGAGGGGCACAAAATCGACAGCCCACAGACCCACAAGGGTTTTAAAAATTCTTTTTACATTATTGGACACATAAGTCTTGATTATTTATACTTCTACCCCACAACTTCCCGTTTTTGACAGTTTTTACTAATCTCTCATTTTATTGATTTTATTGGTCCTACAGCTTCACTAATATTTATTAATGGTTATTTAGTTGACCAAAATTGTTACGAGTCTATTTGACCCGCTTAAAGACACGTTTTCCCGGTTACCTCGAAAAACGTGCTTTAAGGTTCGGTAATGCTTTTAATCCATTTTAAGGATCCGTTTTCTTCGGGATTTGTTCCCTCATGGTTATTTATACTTAATTAAGCTTCTAAATTATTTATTAGCCTAATTAATCGCTATTTTTAATTACGGGGTATTTCAATCTACCCCCCTTAAGAAACTTTGCCCTCAAAGTTGCTCAAGGTTAATAGTTTTATAATTCTACTCATTATGCACACCAATAGTCATAATGTGTCTTACTACACCTATGAGGTGTTTACTTCATTCCACATTGCAAGCATACACATTTCAACATCATACGCAATTCACATACACAATACATCATTTCCATTTATACCATACCACAATACACAATACACCATTACCATTCACAATACACATTACACCAATACACCATACATTGCACATACACATCATTCATTACACATTACACATACATACACATCCCTACTAAATTCACTTGCACTACATGTGCCATACAAAATGCAATGCTTGCCCCGAAGCAATGCTAAAGCAAAAGGGTTCTACCCCCCTTAAAAGGGGTACGACCCGTACCCGTATACTAAATACTAGACTCTCTAGTCTATGAATAACGGGTATTTAGCCTTCATGGCATCTTCCAACTCCCATGTCGCTTCTTCGACATCATGGTTAGACCATAGGACCTTCACCATTCGTATAGACTTATGGCGAGTGTCTCTGGTCTTCCTATCAAGGATTCTCACTGGGGTTTCGACATATCGCATGTTTGGCTCAATGGATAAGTGCTCGGGCTCCAACACATGAGAAGGATCAGCAATATACTTCTTGAGTTGTGACACATAAAATACATCATGGACACGCCCCAAGTCCTCAGGTAGTGCTAACCTGTAGGCTACGGATCCAACTCTTTCGGTGATAGTGTACGGCCCTACAAACTTTGGGCTTAGCTTGCCCTTCTGACCAAAACGGAAGACACCCTTCATAGGTGAAACGCGCAGGAACACTTGGTCGCCCACGGCGAACTCAAGGTCGCGTCATCTCACATCCGTATAGGATTCTGTCTATCTTGGGCTGCCTTCATGTTAGCTCGGATTTGTTGCACTTCGGCTTGTACTTGCTCAAGATACTCCGGTCCTATTATGACCGCTTCACTTGACTCATCCCAACACAAGGGTGTACGGCAAGGTCTACCGTATAGAGCTTGGAAAGGCGACATCTTAATCGAGGCGTGATAACTATTATTATACGAGAACTCGATAAGATGAAACTTATCTAACCAACTCCCCTGAAAGTCCAAGGCACATGCCCGAAGCATGTCCTCTAGTGTCTGGATGGTCCTTTCTGTCTGACCGTCAGTCTGAGGATGGAAGGCGGTACTCAACTTCAATTCTGTACCAAGCGCTTCCCTTGTAGCTCTCCTGTATCTCGAAAGAAATCTGGTGTCGCGGTCAGATACTATGGTCTTAGGGACTCCGTGGTGTCTGATAATCTCCTTATCAAAAAGCTCAGCTAGCTTTACTACCTTCCAGGTGTCCTTCATCGGTATGAATCTGGCAACCTTGGTAAGGCGATCTACTACAACCCAGATCATGTTGAGTCCTCCCCTAGCAGGTGGGAGTCCTACAACAAAATCCATGGAGATATCATGAAATTTCCACTCCGGAATTGGCATCGATTGTACCATTCCGCCCGGTCTACGGTGTTCAAATTTTACCTTCTGGCATGTCAAGCATCTCAATACGAATTCTGTCACATCTGACTTCATTCCAGACCACCAGAAGTACCTCTTCATGTCTTTGTACATCTTGGAGGCTCCCGGATGGACTGATAATGTAGAACTGTGTGACTCTCGCAGGATGCGATCCCTTAGCTCAGCATTGCTTCGGGGGACGCATAGCCTGTCATTCAACCAAATCAAACCATCTTCATGTAGCTTAAAATCATACTTTTTCTTCTCAAATGTACCATTCTCGATCTTGTGTCTGATTTCGGTTAGGTAAGGGTCGCTCGACTGAGCGTCTCGCACCTCGTCAACCAAGCTAGAAGAAGCGAGTAGCGAATGGAGCGAGTGTGCTCGACAGCTCAGGGCGTCGGCTACAATGTTTGCCTTCCCTTCCTTATACTGCAGGTTGATGTCATAGTCTGAGAAGAAATTCCATCCATCTTCTCTGTCTCAAGTTGAGTCTTTCTGAGTGAATACATACTGTAAGCTCTTATGGTCGGAGTAGATGGTGATGCTTACCCCATAGAGATAGTGTCGCCATATCTTCAAGGCGAAGACAATGGCTCCTAACTCCAAGTCGTGAGTCGGGTAATTCTCCTCATGCTTTTTCAGCTGGCGGGAGGCATAAGCAACAACCTTGCCATGCTGTATGAGTACGCATCCCATCCCTTTGCCTGATGCATCACAGTATACCTCAAATCCCTCTGTGCCCTCTGGAAGAGTAAGGACGGGCGCTGAGGTCAATGAGTCTTTCAGTTTCTGAAATGATAGCTCGCACTCGTGTGTCCATACAAACGGTGCATCTTTCTTCATCAGTGTAGTCATGGGCTTGGCGACTTTCGAGAAGTCCCTTACAAATCTCGGTAGTAACCGGCTAGACCAAGAAAGCTCCTAATGTCGGTAACATCTTGGGTCTAGGCCATGATCGTACAGCTTCTACCTTAGAAGGGTCAACCGAGATACCTGCGCTCGAGATGACATGTCCAAGGAATGATACCTGATCAAGCCAAAACTCGCATTTAGAACTTCGCATAAAGCTGGTTCTCGCGCAGTGTCTCAAGCACTTTCCTCAAGTGGATTTCATGTTCCTCTGGTGATTTGGAATATACAAGGATGTCGTCGATGAAGACCACTGAAGTGTCCAACTGCTCACTGAATAGTCGATTCATGAGGTCCATGAATTTTGCCGGTGCGTTTGACAAACCGAATGGCATCACTGTGAATTCATAGTGGCCATATCTGGTACGGAATGCCGTTTTCTCAATGTCTTGCTCTTTGATTGCAATCTGATGGTACCCTGAACGGAGGTTGATCTTGGAGAAGACTGAGGCTCCTTTCAACTGGTCGAATAGGTCGTCGATACGTGGTAGTGGGTATTTATTTTTGACTGTGACCGCATTCAGCTCGCGGTAGTCAATGCATAGTCAGAGACTACCGTCCTTCTTCTTCACGAAGAGGACCGGTGCTCCCCAGGGTGATACGCTCGGGCGTATAAACACTTTGTCTAGAAGGTCTCTTAACTGTTCTTTCAATTCGGTCATCTCTGCTGGTGCCATGCGGTACGGTGCCCTGGCAATGGGACCGGTACCTGGCAATAGATCAATCTCAAATTCCACTGCTCTCGGTGGTGGCATGCCGGGTAGCTCCTTAGGGAATACATCGGGATACTCGGATACAATGGGTACTTCATCACTGAACTCTGGATCTCGCTCCAGGTCTTGTACATAACAAAGATACACCTCTTGGCCCTTTCTGAGCTCCCGGTACATAGCCATGGCAGATATAAGGGTGGTCGAAGGCTCTCTCGGTCTCTGGCGGTAAGATACTGTAACCCCAGAAGGACTCTTGAGCAGCAAACGATGCTCGGCGCAGAGGATTCTACCCTTGTGCCGCTCCAACCAATTCATCCCAATGATTACGTCGAATCCCAATCCATTGAATTCGATGAAGGAAAGGGAAACGATTCGCCTTTGATTTGGATTGTGGCTGATTGATAGTATTTGGTGCACTTTACTCGCTCCTTCGATGGGAGAGTAACCATGAAGTTCGGTAGCTCATCCGCATCTAGCTTCAACCTCTTCACAAGGGATGGTGATACGAAAGTGTGAGAGGCGCCGGAGTCGAATAACACATTGGCATCAATGCCATTTACTGGGAAGGTTCCCGTTAGAATGGTGCCGCTTCTGCCGGCTTGTGCTTCGGTGAGGATGCTCAGGTTACCTTCGGTACCGAGTCCACAACCTATTGGATTCACAATTGGATAAGTATTGATGGTGGACACAAGTGGAATTAAATCAACACTGCTCTTTATTGATAAACCAACCATCATACATACCGTGTCTCTAATACACGTTACTAATAGATTACATGATACTAGGAATTTAATACTTTCTAAAGGTAAGGTTCAGGCGTCCTGGTTTCATGTGTGTGGCATTGATTATTGCCGGCGGTGCCGTATTCAACTTGATCTTGTTGATCCCGTGATACAGCATCCTAGAGTTTCCACCCATGATTAGGACATCTCCTGATCTCAATACCAGTTTCTGTGCGAGGTCCACACGCTTCTGCTCGCTATACAGGAATACGGCGTCATCACCAATGGACCAAGACACTACGGGCACTCCTTGTTCAAGAGATTCCGCTGTCTCGTCCTTGTCTTGGTGTAACCCAAGTCGTCCTTCTTTCTCATAGAAGTTGACGATACAGAGATCCACTTCAAGTGCGGGGATCGGTTCAGGTTCGCATTGTTGTGCAAGTTCCACTGCTTGTGTGATGAGGGTCTGAAACTCTGGTGGTATTGTCGGTGGCGTCGCTCCATCTTGTGTTCGTGTCTCCTGGTATGTCTTGGTATAAGGATTCCAGTCCTTTCCCAAGCACATCATCTTCAGCTTCATCTTCGCTCCACCGGGGAATTCGGGTGTGTAAAATCCACCTTGACCCGTTTCTAGCTCGTTGCATCGTCGAATGATTGAGATTTGCGCTTCGGGTGTCAGGTATCCCTTTAATAAGATCATACCTGGGTGGATGACCTGACACTGTTTGTTGGTGTAGTCGTGGTTGGTGATGTCGATCTCTTCTTGATTCAAGGTTACCGGTATCGGGTAACAGATACTAAAGTTTCCTATGGTTACAAATTTCATCTACGGTGAGTACTAGTTTCAACTACTCCATTTCATGCTTGATATACACTTCATTTATTTACTCATGCATTCACTTATACAGTTACTCTACTACTAGGCATGCTATTTCAAGGATTAAAGGTTTAGATGATTACCTTGGCCGGATTTCGAACCGGGCCCATCACGGTCAATAACATGCAGGACAGGTTGCCTCTGAGGTGCGCCCCTCTGAGGGCCCCGGGATCCCTGTCCCTGAGGTGCCTGCTGGGCCGGTGCATCGCCAGATGCCACCTCCTTGCCCTCTCTCTGTTTATAGTTCTGAAAGTTTCCCTTGGGCTTGGTGCTCTCTGGGCATCTATTAGCTGTGTGTCCCAGCTTCTGACAGTTGTAGCATTTGATGTCTCTCCCAAAGCAGTCTTTACCAGGATGGTCCTGGTTGCACTTTCTGCACACATAGGTGCGGCCATCGAAGAAGGTTTTGGCGACACCGGAGCTAGAACCTGAGGTTAGAGGGTTAGCACATGTGTGCGTGGATATACTAGATACGATACTTATACGAATATAAATTGGATTAGGAATTTACCCTTAGGTGGGTGTGATCTCAGTGGCTTTGCTGCCACCGGTGCAGAATAACCAAGCTGAAGAAGCTCAGCTGGTTTGCCCTGCTCAGCATGGGCACTGCTCTCACCCTGGGATTTCTTGTGGGATTGCTGAAAGAAATTCCCCTTTTTCTTTTTCCAGCTCTTCCCCTGGTTCTGCTCCTCAGTGCTGGTGTTCTTGTTATTAGCTTTGCGCTTCAGCGCGGTCTCTTCATCCCTTAATTGGCAAGTGATCTCAACGCGAGAAGCCGCGTGATAACACTCCTGAAATTTCAGGTATTAGCCGGGATTCTCATTTAAGGAAAGGATAAGGGAAAAGAATCAAAGAATTCAAGGAATTTAAGGAATTGCAATGATACTAAGGGTTAACCGTTATTTACCTGAAGGGATGTAAATCTGGTATAGCCCATACCGTACCGAAGGCAATGGCTCAGACCGCCATAGAAGCGATCGACCAACACCTGGCCGGTGTATCCTAGATCGGGGAGAAGACGGAGAATAGAAGTGAAGGTGCGGTAGTACTCATCGACAGACATCTTGTCTGTCATCTTTAAGGCGTCCAGCTCTAGCCTTTTCTTTGTTTTTACATGCTCGGGGTAGTATTTCGAACGGAGGAGTGAGGCGAAGGAATCCCAATCGAATGTGGGGTCGCTGACGTGCTCATGCTTGACCAGCTTCCACCAATCCATCGCAGCATATTTGAGGTAGTAGGCTGCTACTCTGACTCGAACTCCAGCAGGAGCTTCGAGTGTTTCGAAAGCCGTCTCCATCTCGGAGATGTAGGCCTCGAGCTTAGCCGGATCACTCCCGCCCCTAAAGCAGGGAGGGCGGAGTTCCCCTACAGCTTTTACCCAGTTCGCTCCTCTGGGTGGCGGGGGAGGGATTGGCCCCGTCTGAGTTTGTTGATTTTGTTGGGATTGTTGTACGGCTTGGATTACTTGAGGTAGCATCTGCGCTACCGTGGCGAGGACGATCTCAGCTATCGTCTGCGCGCCGGGTCCGTCATTGCCCCCTCCTCTAGGGTGACCTGGACCTCTGCCTGACATCTGAATATTTAACAGTTACGTTAGCCTTTGCAGGATATGACTCAAAGGTCTTGGAATTTAAGCAAGGTATCGTTCATAAGAACGTTAAGGGTATCCGTTGTTAACAACGGTAGTTCCTAGTTAGGTTTCTAAGTATCCGTCTTAAGACGGTTGGAATCCTAACTCGGTAATCCCCTATGCTCGGTACTATGGACATCAGAACGTAACTACGCTCTGATACCACTTTTTGTAACACCCCAACCGCTAATCCTATGCTTACCGTCTAATCGTCCTATTAATCCTACGAGTTCGCAGCGGAATTATTACATACTTACTACGGCGGGTGAAACAATGCCGCTAACCGCCCATACGGCTAGCTAGGCTACTAATACTTACAGTAACGGTCTGATGAACATAATGTACCGAGCTACTAAATTACTTGCCAAAATAACATATGCCAAATACTTACATCCTGGATCACCGAGTATTTAAAGTATATTCAATTACAACCTTTCAAGCTTACCAAAGGAATGAGTTTCTAAGGCTACTCATCTATACCAACTCCCTTCCATCAATATCCAAAAAGGTGTACCCCATGGTACACCGGCTAATCAAAAACTACAGCCATGTACTACTCAGTACACCCATCATAAATTCAGTGTTTACACAAAAAGAAGATAGAGTAATAGAGTTGAGTCTTCACATCTTCATCACTCCCGAGTACCTGCGTGTAGTAAAAATGGTGCCCCAAGGGGCTCAGCAAACGCTGCATATGGACTCCGCATATACCGCGTGCTAGCTAGGGCACGCCGACTATTTGACGTCCACTAAACATGCCATTTATTTATTTCATACATACATGCTTTTCATACAAATTACATCACACAATTCATTACATAATTCAAGGCAACAATGTAGTAGCACAACTTACTTACCTTCACAAGGTTAGCCAAATTATGCATCCGGGTTAATCGGAATGCTTTACTCTTTTACTCATTACTTACTTTTCCTTACTTACAATTACTTACTTTCAATTACTTTACTTACTCATTCTTACTTACTTACTTATACTCAAATTAAGTCGTCGGGACCTCCGGCCCTGGGGACTACACCGTCCCACCTCCGGGATTTACTTGACTCACCAATCCGGGATGCTACCCACTTAAGGGATTTGGGCCGCGGACCAGTTTAAGAGTCAGGAATTGGAGCCAACCTCTCGTGACTCCGCATCCTCACGCGTGGCCGAAACTATATCGGACTTCTACTCATTCCAATTTAATTACCATTTAAGTTAGGATGGTTAGCTTGTTAGGAATAAGTTAGAAGTCCAAACACATCACAATCGGTCACAGTATAATACATCATATATACAAACATTCATATTCATCCAAACATTTCATGAATTATACAAACTAAGAATTAAAGAAGATATACAACATCATACAACACTACATATTCACAAGTATGCATATTAACTCCGATTCGTGCATTTATCTTATTTGGTGATCAATTAGCACACAACACACAAATCAGAGTAACCAAGATAGCATACGGGGCATGAGGAATCCATACCGTTCACCGTTGTACGTGATTCCAAACGTCCTTCCGGTGTCACAAATCAAATCCTATTATATACATACAATTAAATGATTAATCTAACTATCATTACTTAACTCATACTTACTATGTCCTTATACTTCTTACACTTACACATTACTTACTCATTTTCCATTACTTAAGTTTTTATTTTCTTACTTAAGGTTTGCATGCTTACATTCATGTACATATACATATATTGGGTATACATATATACATATATACACAATTATTATTTAGATTAAATTTTTTTTTTTTTTTTGTAAGTATAGGGCCGTCCGACCCACCGTCCAACCCAAGCCCTGGGTCGGACCATTCCAGTAAGATTCGTTCCCAGAAAATTACCCTGTCCGACCCAGCACTATTCCGTTCGACTTATACCCTCTGGGTCGGACCATTCCAGAAGGTTTTGGTCTCGAGTCTAAGCTCCGTCCGACCCACGTCCGACTCACCGTCTGGGTCGGACGAAGTCAGAAACTTCGACCCTTATATTTTTTTGCCCGTCCGCCCACGTCCGATCCACGGCCCTGGGTCGGACCATTACAGAAGGTTTACGTTTCGTTATTTAAGCCATGTCCGACCCACGTCCGACTCACGGCTCTGGGTCGGACCATTACAGAAAGTTTTCAAGCCATGTCCGACCCACGTCCGACTCACAGCTCTGGGTCGGACCATTCTAGAAAGACTGGTTTTCGTTTCTTAAGCCCCGTCCGACCCACGTCCGACTCATCGTCTGGGTCGGACGGTTCCAGAACCTTGTTACAGCTTTTATTTTTCTTTCCCAATTCCACCCATTGTTTCCCCAATCTTCCTACATACATCCTAACATGTTTTTGTGCAATTTAAACACCCTAAACCATACTAATTCATTTCCTAATTCATTACACAACTTTATACTCATTCACTCACCTAATTTCTAAGTTTCAACTCACACTTTCACTAGTTGTTTCCTAGTTGTGTTTTGCTACAGATTTTAACACTAACACTCTCCATCTACAACTCCTCTTCTAATGTCATTTCTAACACCTCTAATACATTACAACTACATTAACTATCTCTCCCCCTCTTCCCTCTATCTATCTATCTCAAAATCTGTTACAACTTACATCATTCACCTAGTTTATAATTCACTAAGTGTTCTAATTCTAGATAAATTTTGGCATAACCTCCCCTATATTTTTACACTCTCACCACATTGTTTTAAACACATTTTCATTCATTCTCACCTGTTTATAAACATCAACCATATACAAGCTCTCATATACAAATACTAATGCTAAAACAACATTTAGACCACTAAAATTTCCTGCACTCAACAACTAAATCCCAATCTGTTTTCAATAAGTTTTACACATCTTTTAAAGCTTCAAAATGCTTATATTCTCTTACACATTATACTACCAATGCATTATCATTTTACAATACCAATTTCCATTTCTAAAAATCTGTTACATTATACATATACATACCAAGTTATACAAAAGTATCCTTACCTTGTTTCTCTTCTAGATTTTTCTTTCTCCTTGTTTCTTCCTTCCTTCTCTCTCTCTACCGGTTTCGGTATTCAACAAATCTAACATTATCACCTATATATACACACACATTCAATACAAAAACTACTCTTAATATTATTTAAGTTTTCAATGTAGGTTTCTAGGGTTTAGAATTTATATTACCTTGTAAGGGTTTATAAAACACTTGGAGTAGCTCAAGAATGGTCTTTCCACCCCTCTTAAAAGGCCAAAACCGGCTGGGCACAAGAGGAGCAAGCAAGGGTTTAGTTCACATTTTCGTTTTGCCCTTTGGGCTAGAAAAAATGGAGTTTTTGAGAATGTTTTTACCTTAAAAGAACAAGGAGAAGGAGGGCCTTCTAATGGTGGTGTTGAAACTCCAAATGGGGTATACCCATAAAATCGAAAGTGCTTGTTTTTGAATTTTGGAAAGATGGAAATGTAGCTCTTGGTGAGAGGATTACAATGGTGGTGTTTTTATAATTTTTGGAGAAGTTTGGAGAGAGTTACAAAGGAGAGAAGTAGAGGTTTGTGGGTGTTTCTATTTCCACCATGGAAATCGCATGGAGGTAGAAGAAGAGGAAAAGAGAGAGTGCTGGTGAGGGGTGTCCACGTGAGAGAAGAGAATGGTAGAGGAGAGAGAGAATAAAGTGAGAGTGGGGGAGTTTTATTATTTTTGTCTTTTGTACATAGAGAGGATAGGTGAGTGTGAGAGGGGCACAAAATCGACAGCCCACAGACCCACAAGGGTTTTAAAAATTCTTTTTACATTATTGGACACATAAGTCTTGATTATTTACTTCTACCCCACAACTTCCCGTTTTTGACAGTTTTTACTAATCTCTCGTTTTATTGATTTTATTGGTCCTACAGCTTCACTAATATTTATTAATGGTTATTTAGTTGACCAAAATTGTTACGAGTCTATTTGACCCGCTTAAAGACACGTTTTCCCGGTTACCTCGAAAAACATGCTTTAAGGTTCGGTAATGCTTTTAATCCATTTTAAGGATCCGTTTTCTTCGGGATTTGTTCCCTCATGGTTATTTATACTTAATTAAGGTTATAAATTATTTATTAGCCTAATTAATCGCTATTTTTAATTACGGGGTATTTCACGCGTAGAGATCTCTTGGGTTATCCCGTATCGGGTTTTACCCTAGTTAATCCTGAACAAGCCTACATAGATCGTCAGGCGGAGTGTGCTACCGTTGGCACCAGGCCCTTGGCCACCTAAATGGACGCCTTTACAAAGGCAAAGTGAATTAGTCCCAGAGTCTTCGGATGATCAGGGCAGTGAGCACCTTGTGTGTACGTGGGACTACTGTCCAAGTGAGTATATTTCGGGTTGTCCTAACTGACGCCCGACAGTGCTAACTAAACAAATGATATGTGAGGGCCCAGGGGGCCGAACGTTGTATACATGATGATGATAAAATACGGCGTATGAATTATTAATGCCGTCGCGTTATGTGATGTGTGATTGTTGTGTATGTTGATAAGTGACTGTATGATTGGATGAATTATTATATGATCATGCATGTTGTTACAGTATTTATTATATCTGTAAAAATGACAAAGCACGAAATCAATCTAATATCAAGACGGTTAAAAATGACAAGTGACCAATAGGGTCCAGATCCGGCATACTCAGCGTCTATCGCTGAGACTACACTTATTGTGCAGGTTGTTGATCTTTGTTGAAGCCGGAGTGTGGGAACAGGGTAGATAGGTTTACTTCAATTATTGCGTAAGGAATTTGTTGTATAACGATACCAGGCTGTAGACGTATAATGGTAATGTTGCATTTATCTGGGATTTGAAATAGATGCTCACTTGTCTACTGTTATGAATGTGGACTTAGTATGATGTATAGGGATATCTCGTTATCACAGCGGTTTATTAGTGATGTGTATTCTAGCTGTTGGACTTAGTTTTGCTTCATTACTCGCATGGGCGAGTAACGGCAGGTGACACCCGAGTGAGTTTAATGTCGTTGGATATTTTCCGCTGCAAGACGCTTTATTATCTGTTGACGTGAGTGACTATTACGCGTTAATTTGAGAGGGGTGTTACATATTAACTATGTCATATAACACTAGTTATTAAATCCTAAGTTAGCTCACTGAAACCTAATTAGAGTCGCCACCTAATTTTGACCTAGGGTAAATTTGGAAAGGAGAGTTTGGGTTCGGGGCTTGATATTCAACTTATTTAGGGTTCAATTACTTTCATTACCCCTCATAGGTTGTTTTTCCTTTACTTAGGTTCCCCATCTACACTGAGCTGCTCAAAGAGCACATGACGTATCTTGGACCGCTCTAGAGTGATGAAAATGATGACTACCTCACCTTCACAGTCCAGTGAGTTACCATCAACATCACTAAATCATGGATATGCAAGACCTTTGGCTTGGAATTAGAAGGGCTGATAGTTCAAAAGGACACAACCTAGAATGACTTGGGTCATGAAGGAGAGAGGATGGTCCAGCTGCTCAACAATGGGGCCACCATTAAGAACTTTTACATAGTGGAGATGTCCATCCCCGGCAGAGTCCTATTCAACATCCTTACTCACAACATCATGACCCCACAAAACCAACACACTCACATCGTCAATTCACGAGATGTGACACTACTATATGCGTGCAAGACCAAGGAAAAGATCGATCTCCCAGCGATGATACTACAAACCTTAGAGGAGAGTCACTTTGTGAACCAGGGTCTGGTGGATGGTGGAGTGGTGATCAAGCCACTGCAACAAAAAGTAGTGGACACCGACAGGTTCCACGAATGTACGTGCACCACTTAGGACAGCATCTGTTCAGAGATGTTGTCCAAGATAGGCTCAGAAGCCCACACAGAGCGAGGACTTAAGGTTAGAGCCTCGACCAACTGCAAGAGCATCGACACTCAAGAGGAAGAGAAGTCTTTCACTGGTCCACGACAGGTTGAGGATCATTCTGGATACTTCAGCTCGGGTTGTTCTAGGAGTGTGAGAGTTAGCCAGAGCACGGAGGTGCAGGCTGTCTCAGACAACCAAGGTTTCATCACATGGTTAAAGGAGCCTATAGACTTCATAGAACTCCCACCTCTAGCTTGAGAGGTCCTGTGTCTCTGAGACATGAGTGAAACCGTGAGTAATATAGTTTTTAGTTAGATTTTTTTCCCATTAATGTTTGTTGCCATTGACTATCTGTTTCTAAGTCATTCTTTTGATAAATGAAAATGCAAACTGTTACTTTGTCGACTTGAATGCTCAAAACTTATTTATGATATAGTTTATTGCATTGGCTGCTTCTTCCTTGATTAAAATTACAATTGATCAGAGATATTTAGTCTCATCCATTCCACTAATCCTATCTCCAAACTTGACACCTAAAAGGCTACACAAACATAGCCCACAAAGGTAGCAAACTCATTTATTACAAACTCACCGAGCAGTCGTCGAGCATATCCTCAAATGTCTACAAATACTTGCTCAGTTCATTTGCCACTCACGATTATCACTTCACATCTCACAAAATGGCACAAACTCCACAAAGCTCTTACAGCTCAATTGAGAAAACAATCCATTCCACCATTCGCAAATTCATGTTTATAAAACATTCAAAGAAATACGTCGCCCAAAGCTATGTGGAACGTAACTCTGACTCATTCACAACTTGGTCTAGAACCTCAAGTGGTACTCCATCTCAGTCTCGAACTCCTCATGTTGCATGGAGTTCACAGTAGATTCTGAGGAGTCAGACCTCTCCACCACAGCTGAATCACCTTGTCCAAGCATTTTCGGAGGATAAACCTTATGGCCTAGATGCCACGACTCGGATACCCAAACATGTCACTCTATCTAGCCTATCTCGATCATAGTTGTAGTTTCTAATCTATGGAATGTCATGGCCTTTTCAATAATTATGGCGTGTAGTTGCTCCCCATTTTTGTTGTACGGCAAGGGGGAAAGAAAGATATGTACTTGTGACCTATGACTATTCCTTGTGTTATGTAACCATCTTAATGAAGAAACTCTCTACTACGGTTATAGTATAAAAGGGTATCATCCTTTGTTCAGATAAATCTTTCAACCTTTAACAAACTCAGGGGGAATTCTTCTTAGGGGGAATCTCTCGAATTTTTAAAATTGCCAAGTATATATGATTTTGTATAGGTTTCCATCATCAAAAAGGGGGAAATTATTAGTCAAGATCCTTTAGTTTGATGATAGCAACCTTGTATTGTATATTTAACATGTTTGTTAAGCCTTGAAATTTAGATAGGCAGGCTAAGGAGTGGCTTTGCACGCTAGGTTGCAAGCGCACTCAATCATGACATGTGCCCAACCAGTCGGGCACCTGTCAAAGAAAGCTCAAGATAGAACTTCTAGCACATACAAGAAGTCAGACATCACATGAAGGTATCTCTTATGCTTCAGAAGTAAATCAAAGACAAAGACTGCAAGAAGATCGACATATCTATGCAGACTCATATATTCAATTATCAACTAGCACACAACACGAATATAACTGATTAATGTGCAAATGGACAAGATAAGTTAAAGGATACTTATCAGAACAATTAAAAAGCCATAATGAAGTCTAAAGGAGCATTTTTGAGCATTAATGAGCTAGACAAGATTAGACAAGTTGAGTACACAAGTTGAGCTCAACCAATCGAGAGAGCTGCTGCCGACGTGTCCAGTAGCAAGGCGACACGTGTTCCGACAACTTTAGATCAACTTGAAGCCTCTCTACAATTCTAGTGTGGTTGTTATATGATAGGTTAAAATTGTAATCGACTCCTTGAGTCTAGGAATTTATAGGATGGTAGTTACATCCTAACTAACTGTATATATACTTGCATTTATGTCATATGTAAGCAAGTCTGGACAGAGAGAAAAAAGAAAGAGATTATTTGAGCAAGTCTGAATCAGACTTAAGTGTGTGTAAAGGCTAGAGAGTTCATGAGCTGGTTAGGACTGAAGTTGTGTGACAACACTTTGTAATTGGTAGACTGATGAGTCGGGGAGCAGTTGGGGAACTGTAGGCCGGCTATCAGGAGAGGGTAAAGGACTTTGGGATAAAGTCCTAAACTGTCCCGGAGTCTATGTGTGGGGCGAGGGAGATTGAGTGAATTTCGTGTGTGTAAATTCTTAATCAAAATGGAGTTTCTAGTTTAAGTTTATCTTGTGTGTTTCCTTAACTATCAAAGTTTATCTAAGTCAACGATACGTCCACGATCGGTCAGGGACTCATCGGGAGCGCTAGCTTGTTTCACTATGTCTTTCTACCTGTGAATATTATCTGGAACTCATCTATGAGTCTCGTTTTGGTATCTAACTTTGGGCTTTTGTGTATTCTTCGGAATCTCTTTTGTGCCCTATTTTAGGCTATGCATTGTAGATATATACAATTTTGAAACAAGTACACCCCCAAGGATGAGTTATGAACAATTCAAGAGCAACTCCTACGAATTATTCCTAGGATCTTCAGCTTTCAATGTTGAAGCTAGCGCTTCAATGATCCTGGACACTTGTAAGTGTGAGGGAACCCCGCCAACAACTCAAACCTTACAGGGGAGTACTAGTTCTTAACTTTTAACTTTTACATAACGCATTATAATTTTCTTAGCTCTATGTTTCGTGCTTCGAAAAGGTTTTTTTTTTTCTCCCTACTTCAATTGTTGAACAATGAGGACATTGTCCCATTCAAGTGTGGGGGAACTGACCTTTTCTTTTTGTGTACCACTAAACTTCATATGCTTATCTATTGCTTCCATTTAGAAGTTACATTTTTAGGAAGCAAGTTTTCTAATGAAGTCTTGGATTTCTTCATAAAAAATTTCAACAAAATTCTCTATTGAGGAGCATTTAAATGTGGTGAAACCTTGTGACCCTATCCTTGGTGAATTTTATTGCATAGGGGTTATTCTTGAGAGAAGTAGGCCATGGTAAAATTTCTTTAAGTTCCATAATCTTCAAGAACTTTGAAGCACTCTAGATCATAGCCCGAAAGTCTATATTTTATTTGCCCTAAGCTGACCTATGTCACCATGATTAGGTTGGTTTGCACTCCTCATGAATTTCCACCTTTATGTTCAAAATATCCAAGAATTCATTTGAACACTTGCTTGCTTCAAATATAAATCCTTCATATGGTTCCTAATTTTTCTTGAGGACAAGCAAATATATAAGTGTGGAGGAGTTGATAAGTGGTGAAATATTGTAATTATAGGGTCTTTAGTTACCTTCACTTCCTTCAACTGTTGACCTTTTTCACTACTTTATAGAGCATTTCGTTAATAGTGGTAAACTTATACGTTTTTGGTTACAATGAATGTAAAAGCTCATTTGGGCATATTTTTGAGACCAAATAGACCCTCCAGCCAAGATCCAACATTTTGGGAAGCAGATCAAGATGGACGTGGCAGTTCGGGAAGCCTTCGACAGACAAATGGCCTTTCTAGAGCAGACCAACCCACATGACTGACCCACGTAGGTCGGTCAGACTCGTCTCCAAGCCTCTGGAATGCACCACCTAGGAGGACCCGACCCACGTGGGTCGGTCAGACGCAACCATGAGCCGCTGGAATGGACCGACCCACTTGAGTTGATCGCAACTAAAAATCCTCACGTGCCGTCTGCTGCAGAAGGCCGACCGACCCACAGGGCCAACCCTTGTGGGTCGGTCGCAACGTAAAATCTGTAGAACTACTACTGCTTCAAAACGGGGCAAATTTTCCCTCACTCTTCTATTCTCCATTATGCACTTCCACAGTTCCAAACACACGAGAGAAAGGCAATTTGTGGGGAGAAGAAGAAGCCAAGCTTACCACCAACTTCAATGGCATATTTTCACTCTTTATACTCTTCTCCTCTCCATGTTTGAGTTGTTTTCATTTGTGCTCTAGGATGAGATTTGAACCTTAAATGCTCTAGTGTAGTTTGTAAACTTACATCATTTATAATAGTTGGTTTATCTCCATTAAAGCTCCATTAATGTCTTGGATTGATCACTCATGTGTATTTATTGCAATTTCTAGTGAAAATAGGGTTTGATCTAGAAATTAGGAATTTAGGGATAACTCTAACTTGCATTGCTCTAGATTTAGGGAAGTGTAATGTTAGCGCTTTTGTTTAAGAGTTTGATTTTAATGCTATCGAGTGACTCTACCCTTATTTGAATTAGGAGGTGTGATTAATTAGGTGAGAATTGATTAGTCCAAGATTTGAAGAATCATGATCTTAGCTCTAATAGACAACTAAATTGAGGGTGTTTGTGAGTGTATTAGGCAATTTTGGTGATACCACTATCCTAGAGTACTTCTTCATCCATTCCAACTGAACACTTCAATTATAGTTTTTATTATTTCTTGTTCTTTCAAACAACTAAGCTTGCCTCTAGCTAAACCCCCGTTTATAGTTTTTAATTGTAATTTACTAAGATACTGAAGTGCGGGAATTAGAATCTAATTTCTTTAGGATACCACACTTGTTATATTACAACGAATTGGGTGCACTGCCTATTCATAAAATCAGTTCCAGCCCAAGTGCCAATTCACATCTTAGAATCATTCCGGCTCATGTGCCTTTTCCTTGAATCATTCCAGCCCAAGTGCCTCTTCTTGAATCATTCGGCCCATGTGCCTCACTCTCAATTCAAAACATTCTGGCCCATGTGCCTCACTCTCAATTTAAAACATTCCGGCCCAAGTGCTTATCCACATATATTCTAGCTCGAGTGCCACATTTTATGGAACATCTATACCCAACCGCCTATCCACAGTCCTCAAAGAATTCCAGCCCACTTGCCTTGCTTTCAGTCCAAAAGCATTTCAGCTCCTCCACATCTCTAACAGAATTTAGCCTAGGTGCTTTGCTTTCAGCTTGAAGAGATTCAAGCCCAAGTGTCCGATTCACAGTCCAGATATATTCCAAGTTTAAACCTTTCAAAAGCATACTCAGAGTTATGTAGATCCATTTTGTGAACAAGAAGATGAATGAAGGAGATCACGATTATCTCTACATACTCCTGGCGGTTGTACATCACAGTTGAAAGCTCGAGTCTTCTGAACGTCAGGAAGATTGGCAACATACGAGTTCAACAGGAGTTTGAAGTTCACATGCATTCTACAACACAACTTATCTTACATCCCTCATGAAAATCAAGTTTATGAATTTCAAGGAATGCTTGTTTTGAAATGAACTACAAAGAAGCGTCGGTTTTGTTCAATCATATTCTTTTCCAATTCGCAACAAAATGCTTTTTCAAAATTAAAACCTTTTAGGTTGAAATAACCAAAACATGATAAGATTTCTTTTGATGAACTTCAACTTTCACCAAAATTAATTTTCTTCAAATGTCTTTCAAGATGAAAGTTCATGAAATAATCATTTTCTTGCAATGGAACATAAAGACTTGTCCTTTGTTTCCGAGAAGTGAGCATGCTTTGCGAGACACCACAGTCCCTTCCCAAAACATTCAGATTGATGAAAACACACAACCTTCAAGTCATTGTTGAAAACCTCGAAGCAGTACTGGGTGTAAACTGAGTTAGGATTGTCTAGCTGAATTTCTTCTAACAAACGTGTGAACAAAACTCTCAAAGAAACGAGTGCGAGAGTGCCTTGTGTGGAAAAACATGAGTGAATGAGTGTGTCATTTTACACGACTTCGGTGAGGCCACATACAAAGGTGAAGTGAACAGCATAACTTTGACTGAATGAGAT
The DNA here is from genome assembly GCA_023374045.1 of Limonium bicolor. Lineage (NCBI taxonomy): Eukaryota > Viridiplantae > Streptophyta > Magnoliopsida > Caryophyllales > Plumbaginaceae > Limonium > Limonium bicolor. The sequence goes on from CM041780.1 coordinate 276,372,777, forward strand.
AGCTTGTAGATTTACGCTTAGACCCATGAAAAGTAACACGAATGGGTATACAATTATCAAGAATGAAGAAGCACCTAGGTACAGAACCACATAGCCAAAAAGCTTTTGGAACCGCAACATCAAACCCTAGACACACCCACTAAGCCTTTCACACATATCCTTATTGTTAGACATTAAGCCCCACAAAACGAGCCACCCCATGATGAATATCCAACCAGTGGCAAAAGGAAGCGTGGTGCCCGACTCTCGAATGACGTTTGCACCAGTCAGAAGAAGCAATGTTGCAACAAGTATGATGAAAGGATCCGAAAACAGTCCCAAAGTGACCTAGGATCAAGGAGCTCACATCAAAAAACTCTGAAAACTCAAAGCCAAGAAAACAAGAACCTGAAGATAAACTCAAAGCCAAGAAACACAAGAACCGTAAAGAAGAATGAAAAAGACAAATATGAAAAGCAATCCAAATGTCACAACAAGAAGGGCAAAAGGGCCAACTTTGAAAGTTCAAAGACTAAGTTCAAAACCAAACTCAGCACCAAGTAACAAGACGAATTCAAGACAAGGAAGACAAATCCGAGAAGATATAAGTTGCAGCTTTGGTCACCCTAAGCTCCACATACCCTAAAATATCCTTCATGGTCTCGTTTGTTTTTTATTACACCTGTGGCCCCTTTATAAGTCCTAAACTTCTTACTGATAGTTGTGTATCTATTCAAGTGAAAGTAGCGAATCAAATGAGTAAATCCATCAAACATTGAATTAATAGTCACAAAGTTATGATTTTAAGAGAGGAATGAGTGCAAACATCAAACACACCGAGTGTAGGTAGAAAAGCACCACATCAAATAAGCCTTCACCCGTGAGGATAAGGTTTGCTCAGATGCTTAACAAAAAAGTACTAGAGACAATTGAATGTTTTGATCGATTCCATGAACCTTTTTAACTCAGATTGCTCAAAGAAATACTAGGGGCAATTTCCACAAATACAACGATTCAAAGGTGACCAAAAAGACCACAGTCCTGAACTATACTTATCCCAGGCTCGTCATAAGCCCTGACCATTGCTCATCCCATAAGACTTTAGCTCCACTACCAAACACTATACGCACATCATAAGTCCTAAACACCACTTCCGAAACCACAAGCTCATCATAAGCTCTGACCACCATCCATCAGCCTTAACCACCACATATACCATCAGTACGAGAGCCTAAAATCATGCTCGATTCCAAAAAAAAACAAAATTTCATTCTTTAAAACCGTGCTAGAAAATTAATGTTCCATGAGCTTTTGTTAAGAAAGATGTTTGCTTATGCATAGGTGATAAAAAAGGTCCTTTCGATATAAACAAATCACACCATTTTTTATGCCGAGTCAACCCATTTTGAGACCAAGTCAGCTCTATTTTGATAAGCAAATCTACTTGTTTGATGTCAGAGTTAACCCCGTTCTTTGACACTAAGTCAACTCATTTTTATGGCAGTGTCAACACTTATTGACACTAAGTCAGTCCCATTTTGACCCCAAGTCAACTTTTTTGAATTTAGTTTAACTTTGACACCGAGTCAAACAAATTTTGCATCAAACTTACTTTGCATCATAGCATCTTTCAATATGAGGCTCCTTAGTGTAAAACCGAAGATACAGATTCTTCAGAGATACAAATTCTCAACCCAAGATATAGACCCAAGATATAGATTCTGTGGAGATATGAATTCTCAACCAAAGAGACAAATTCTTCAGAGATATGGATTCTTAACCAAATATATAGATTTTTCAGAGATATATTCTCAACCGAAGATACAGATTCTTTAGAGATACAAATTCTCAAACAAAGATAGAGATTCTCAACCAAAGATACAGATTCTTCAGAGATACCTCAACCGAAGATACAAATTCTTTAGAGATACAGATTCTCATCCCAGGATACTGATTCGCACCTATTGGTGGGTAGTGGGAATAAGTCCCCTTGAAGTTTAATAAGGAGCACCCGAGTAGCGGAATTCACCCGAGTAGCAAAATTAAACCGCAGGCTCGTCTTGAGCCCTGAACCCCACTCATAAACTGCATTTTTCAGGCTGTGATAAGACCTGGTAACTATCACTCAACCCCAGGTCGTCATAAGCCCTGACTACCATCACCCCCAACAACCTAAAAACCTCAAGCTGTTCATAAGCCGTACTAATCACAATACCCAACCCAAAAACCTTAGGCTGGGGATAAGCGTTGATACCTTATCAACCCCAGGCTCGTCATAAGGCTTGACTACCACATTCTACCCCCACACTTATCAAAGCGGGATTGTAACACCCCTTCGTTAATCTCGTACTATCCCACTCATAGCAAAGTAAAAGCGCGTTGCAGTAGAAATAAAAAAAACAAAGTACAATCGTCCTCACTCGGGGTCACATGCCTACTCTCCCATGTGAGTAAAGAAACAAACAGTGACATAATAAATTAACCGATATCCATTAGTAACACCCCTACTAAACCGGTTCCTAGTAATCCTATAGAAGTCGCGCACAATAATATCTCGCAGCGGTAAATAATAAACTATCGCCCTACTGGTGTCACTGTTATCACTCGCCCATACGGGTGATAACGATTTACCTGATAATCAACTTGCGAAACGTATTCCCGCAGTGACCACAAGAGATAGATAGTAGAACTTAAACAACTTAAAACAAATCTAACATCAACAATTATTACAGACCGTGAGCATCTAAACCAAATACACCTCGGTTAAACAACCCGAGTCCAAAACAACCTGAGTATCACACCGTACCAAGTCTAAACCAACTGTAATATCACAATGGTCACGTCTCGCTGCGACCCACCAGCTAATCACCTGAAATAAAGATGGTTTGTGGTATGGAATCAGCCCCTGCTGAGTATGTCATCACATGCCCCGTCATGCCCCCAAAGACCCCTCAATTATTTGGTCGAGAGCATGAGGTTCATTACATGCAATACCATTTTAATATATAAACTGTAAAATAAACAACAGTAATCCATACAACAACACAACCATCAACACACATAATATACCACAAGTATAACCAATGAACAATAAGCGAAACAACGAGAGTAACAATAAGTATTAATTCTCGTCCATGGTGTAGAAGCCAATATTGTTCGCCACTGTATAATTCTCAAATGTATTATTGTTCAGTTATACCTAGTGACATTGTCTCATTAAAACGACATGTCTCTAGTTACCCATATATTATGGCGGGTCACCCACGGCAGTAGCCACTCCAACGGTAGAGTCTCCGACCAACGAGCCATTCTAGCTCACGGGAAATTTTCTTGATACTTGCGGACCCGTACGCGGACATCCTGGTATCGTTTTTGTGATCACAGCGCGCACCAAGAGCCACATCCTCTTGGCTTTACTTCCATTCATTATTACTTAATTATACCATCGCATCGCATTACCAAATTTTCTAACACAGCAGACCAAGATCATTAGTCCAATCCGGAGTCTGTAAACTCGGGATCCAGTGTTAGATACGAGAGCGGCGTATAGAAAGGCCAATGCTCCGTATGAAAGTCTTGGATAAATATATGTATTATTATCCTAGTGCTACAACGTTTTTCTGACGTTCCTTATTTTTCGTATAAGATAGCACCATAGCCGCTAGTTCGTTTTATATATAGGTTCTTATATACGAACCAATACTGTTAACTCACAACAGTAAATAATGAGCAGCTATAAATACACAATTCATGCATATTAATTAACATTCAGACAAACAATCTTATCACAGATCACACAGAAGTCTGAACTGAGGAAGCCCTCAGAGACAATCAGAGACACATAACAACATACCGTTCACCCGATGTATTACGGTGGAGTATGAATCAGCAAGATCCTATGCTCCTTGTGTAGTCTCTAAAACTAAACAATACATAATGCTACTGATTAGCATACGTATAACAACACAATCTACGGTACCCCGTACCGTCACTAACACCTCCCGGTTAACCCCCCGTTATTAACTATCAATGTTGTCGGGTTTTAGGTTTAACTCGAGATTGGGAAAAGTGTTACATTACATGCGTAGTTGTTGTATATATATTGTTGACTTGTTATCGCATGTAACTAATGTATTTTGTTGATCGTATAGTTTGTTTCATTATGTATGTGTGATCCTTTGTCATGCACTATGCATCTTACCTTAGTATTTATTTTTCTAAGGTTTGTCTCTTTTTTTTAATTCATGTGGTATAATTCATGTAAACTATACTTTAATTACATGGATTTCTTATATCCCATGAACTCTCTTACATTAGAATTCCTATCAATGTTTATAATTCTTTTTCCTTATCTATTATCATTTTAATTATGATAATTTATTATTGAACCATCACATTTTCTACACCATTACATATATTTATTTATATGTGTGTATTATGGAACTATTTATTATATGGTAAGTCTTTAATCTATATTCATTCTTTTTAATGAATATCTCTTATATTATAAATGTTATAACTCTTATAACATTTAAAACCATATTATAAATTCCATTTAAAAATGTTAATATTTTCGAACAGCACCTATGTTCTTAAATATTTAAAAATCCACTTAATTAATATAATGTCATTATAGTTATATAACATATCTTATGACATTTAATCATTAAAACAATTATAACCTATAGTTATATTTTGTTTTAAATACCAAAGCCTTATATTTTCGGCTTTCACTATAACCACTAAAACTATAAAATCACAATTCAATTCCAATTTATAATACATAGTTTTCTAATCCATTAAAACTATATATATACATATATCTTTATAAAACCTTATACATAATTCCAAAAATTACCAAACTATACCAAAAGGTTATAAACATTATTCTAACCTTATTTTCCTCTAATCTCGGTTTATATTTGTTACCTATTTATAACAATGTCATAAAATACCATATATTATACTTATATAATTATGAACTCCAAATTTAACCAAATAAACTTCTAAAAATTTCTAATAACTTAAGGACTTACTAAACTCCACATACCCTTAATTTCGGTAATTACATTACCACCCCAAACCTTATAAATCTTTTACAATTTAATAAGTATCTATTATAAGGTAGTATTTTAATTTCTTAAATTTTCTAAACTTGGTCAAAGTCTCCTATATAGTCAACTTTGACTCCTAATACCAAATGGGAACCAATTTTCGGTAATTACAAATAATGACCTATACTTTTCTATTTTTACAATTTTGACCCAAAACTTTATAAAATGTTATAATTTTTATTAAATTCATTTAAAAACCCTAAATTGCTCTAAATTACCCACGGCTTTCTAATTCCTTAATAATTACGAATTGGCCCCAACTTTAATTATAAGCATAAATAAAACTAAATAAGCTTATAAACTTAAATTAAAATGGCCTAATGACATGGCCTTATTACAACCTTGACTTGCAAAATAAATTACACAATAAATGTCTCAAAATATAGCATATATATTCGGCCTCATGGTTTAATTATTTTTCCACATAATGTCATAATTTGACCATTATGTTAATTAAATCCTTAAATGACTAGCTTAATTTATCTTAGCCATTTTTTTACATTTTTAGGTCAATATGACCTATATTGTATGTTCACTCTCGGCCATATATATATATATACTTAAAGATTGCAAAAATCATAAGTTTAAGGGTTTATACCTTGATTATCCTTGTATAGGCTCGGTCACTTGTAGGAAAATCACCACTTGATTTAGACATGTTTAATACACAAAAACAAGATATGGTTACACTCCAAGCTTGAGCTTAACCATAAGGAATAATTAATGTAAGATTTAAGGCAAAAATCACCTTAAAAATGCAAGGGAAGTTCTAGGTATTTTCGACCTGAACCAAACACACCACAAGGTGTTAGATCACCATATTAACATAGGAATAGTTAGATCTCGAAATATTACCTTGTTATTAGGTTTTACCTTGGAAAAATGCCTTAAAAGAGAGTATTTCTCTTGGATCTCGGTCACCCTTGCTCCAAATGGCTAACCAACAGATCCACATGAAAAGGAGAGAAGATGAGCTATGACCAAATTTCACAGCCAAACTCGAAGGGAATCAAAAGTTATGAGCTTAAAGCACATTTTTACCTTAAAATGTAGATTTGACAACCTTGGTCCCTCTACTGGTCTCAACCGAGTTTAGCTCTTGTTCTAACCTTAGAACACTGAGAATAAGCCATAGGAATAGATGAGCCACGAAATTTAGGTGTTGGTGGTGAAGAGATGAAGAGAGAAAAAGAGCTAAAAATGACATTAAAACACTTACATTAGGAGCTTAGGAGCTAGACTTGCCTTCCATGCCAAGAACAAGCTTGGAGAGCTTGAGAGGAAGGGAGGGCTCGGCTGGGAGTGAGAGGATCGGACAAGGAAGGAAGGAGAAGGTGGGAATGATGTAATAATGTAAAAAGTAATTATTTTGAAAAAGTCATTAGGTAGCATTATTTGTCAATCAAAGTATGCCTCCTCTTATTGCAGCCGGCCTCCATGGTCCAAATGAGTCAATTAATTGACCATTGACCATGCTTGGTCAATGTTGACTCATGCGGGCCCCACTTTAGGGTTTTATTAATATTTTAATATTAAATTTGTAAAAATTCGTAAATTTCTGGAATTAAATTCCTAATATGATATAATATGATTAATATCATATTTAAGGATAATTATAATTTTTAAGCCCATTAAAAATCAATTTAAAAGGCAATCTCACAAAAACGTGCTTTAAGGAGTTTTAGCGCACATTTTTGTGTCACAGGTGTTCCTGAGCTTAGTTCTCTTGAGAATGGTTTTATTGTGTTCCTTGCTTCATTATAATACTTAGGAATCCACTTTGGATCCTACTTGGGGTCATACAACCTTCATGGTGTCTTAAAGCACATTTTTGGCTTTACCGATCTTAAGGCGTGTTTTGCCTTGTTGAGATCTTTTAGATTGTTCCCCAATAATATTTAGATGTTTAATAATCATCTTAGATCATTAATAGATCATTTAATTATATTTTAAAGATTAGGGGTATTTCAGTCTACCCCCCTTAAAAAGGCTTCGTCCCGAAGTCCTTAATCCTCTACAGTTCACCTAAGGAATCAAGTTCCACTAAGTAACCAAACAGTCCATTGCTAGGGAGTAACTCCCACTAGGTTCAAACCTAGTCTATGCATACAACATATATTAAATAATTAAACTCATGGTATACTCATTCACAACACAGCACTACAAGGTGCACATCCATTCATCAATCAAAAGTACTCAGCGGTACTATATACATTCAACCAGGTGCACCAAGGCACATACATAAAATGTATCACATAAACATCCAAACACATGTATGACGCAGCATACCAACAAAAAACACACAAAAACAAGACCTAATGCACAAACATGTGCGCAAGCCAAGTGGTGTCCCCCCTTAAAAAGGGTTTGACCACGAACCCGTACAAGTAACACAGCTACTACTCGAAGAGTGCTGGGTACTTCGCTCTCATGGAGTCCTCTAACTCCCATGTAGCCTCCTCCACCTCATGGTTCGACCAGAGAACCTTGACCATGCTAACGGTCTTGTTCCTAGTCTGTCTCGTCTTCGTATCGAGAATGCGGAGTGGTACTTCCTCATATCGTAGAGCAGGGTCCAACTCTAAAGTCTCTGGCTGCAAAACGTGCGATGGGTGGGGCACATACCTCTTCAACTGTGAAACGTGGAAAACGTCGTGCACCCTCCCGAGCTCTGCTGGTAAATCCAGTCTGTAGGCTAATGGGCCCACTCGCTCCCTAATCGCATAAGGTCCAACATACTTGGGCTCAACTTGCCCTTCTGCCCAAACCGGAATTCCCTTCATGGGTGACACTCTAAGGAATACCATATCGGTAGTGAACTCAATGTCCCTCCTCTGGTGTCTGCATTTGCTTTTGCCGGTCCTGAGCTGCCTCATGTTCTTCTGATCTGTAGGACATCCTCCTTAATCTGCTCTAGGTACTCTGGTCCTAGAGCGTAGTCTCGCTGGCCTCATCCCAGCATAAAGGAGTCCTACATGGTCTACCATAAAGTGCCTGAAATGGTGGCATCTGTATCGAGGAGTGGTAGCTGTTGTTGTAGGCGAACTCTATCAGATGTAGTCGCTCTAACCAACTCCCCTGAAAATCTAAGGCACATGCTCTCAGCATGTCCTCCAGTGTCTGGATGGTCCTCTCACTCTGACCGTCGGTCTGTGGATGGAACGCCGTACTAAGCTTCAACTTTGTACCCAAGGCTTCCTGAACCTGTCCCCAGAATCTGGACAAAAATCGAGGGTCCCTATCAGAAACAATAGTCTTTGGCACACCATGGTGCCGGATCACCTCCTTCTGGAACAAGTCCGCTAACTTCGGGACGTTCCAGGTATCCTTCATAGCAACAAATTTTGCCACCTTCGTCAGACGGTCCACAATGACCCAAATCGTGTTCAGTCCTCCCTTAGGTGGGAGACCGACAACGAAATCCATCGAATGTCCTCGAACTTCCAACAAGGAATAGGCATAGACTGCACTAAACCTCCGGGTCTCCTATGCTCAAACTTAACCTTCTGACAGGTCAAGCATCTAGCCATACTCAGCTACATCCTTCTTCATCCCGCTCCACCAGAAATGAACCTTCAAATCCTTATACATCTTCGACGAACCAGGGTGGACGGATAAGGACGAGCAATGAGCCTCCTGGAGTATCTTCTCCTTCAGATCAGGAGACGACTCCGGAATACACAAACGGCCTTCAGTCGATCATGCCATCATCGCACAGTTCGAAGTCATATTTCAGCCTCTCAAAACAACCATCTCATTTTCTGCCTGATACTCTGCATATAGTGATCACTCTCCTGTGCAGCTCGTATCTCATCAATCATACTGCTGTTTGCTAATAAAGTGAACAATGAATGAGCTCTGCGGCTCAGGGCATCAGCTACCACATTCGCCTTGCCCTCTTTGTACCTCAGGTCTATATCGTAGTCCTTCAAGAACTCGACCCATCTTCTCTGTCGCATGTTCAGCTCCTTCTGAGAAGAGATGCTGTAGACTCTTGTGATCAGAGTAGATAGTGACTGTCACACCATACAAATAATGTCGCCAGATCTTCAAAGCGAAGACTACTGCGCCTAACTCAAGGTCATGTGGGGGTAATTCACCTCATGCTTCTTCAGCTGTCGGGATGCGTAAGCAACTACCTTCCCGTGCTGCATAAGCACACAGCCTAGACCGGTTCCAGAGGCATCACAGTATACCTCGAACCCATCAGTGCCCTCAGGGATAGTAAGAACGGGCGCTGATGTCAGGAGATCCTTCAGCGTCTGAAAGGACTGCTCACACTCTGCAGACCATAAGAACTGGGATTCCTTCTTCATTAGATTAGTCATGGTTTGGCTTCCTTGGAGAAGTCCTTCACAAATCTTCGATAATACCCTGCCAAACCCAGAAGCTACGGACGTCTGTGACTGTCTTCGGCCTTGGCCAACTTTACTGCCTCAATCTTAGCAGGATCTACAGATATGCCGCTAGCTGATATAATGTGTCCTAGAAATGACACGCTGTCAACCAAACTCACACTTAGAGAGTTTGGCATACAGTTGGTTCACTCTCATAATATTCAACACCTGTCTCAAATGGAACTCATGTCTTCCTTGGTTTTGAATAGATCAGAATATCGTCGATGAAGACTACAACTGAACTATCAAGATGCTCTCTAAAAAGTCGGTTCATCAAGTCCATGAATATGGCTGGCGCATTCGTCAGTCCGAATGGCATAACGGTGAACTCGTAGTGTCCATACGTGTCCGAAAGCTGTCTTCTCAATATCACCCTCTGCAATCCTAATCTGATGGTAGCCAGATCTGAGTCTATCTTCGAGAACACACTGGCCCTCTCAGCTGATCAAATAAATCATCTATCCGTGGTAATGGGTACTGTTCTTGACTGTAACCGCATTAAGCTCGCGGTAGTCGATGCAGAGTCGCATACTGCCGTCCTTTTTCTTGACGAACAGCACTGGAGCACCCCAAGGAGAAACACTAGGTCGGATGAATCCCTTGTCGAGGAGGTCCTCCAGCTGTAGCTTCAGCTCCCTCATCTCAGCCGGTGCCATACGGTAGGGTGCCTTAGCAATGGGGCCCGTACCTGGCAACAAGTCGACGGCGAACTCAACCTCGCGCACAGGCGGCATGCCTGGCAGCTCATCAGGAAATAAGTCGGGAAAATCTACCACGACTGGAATGTCTACGTCCGTCACGTCGCTCTGTCTCGTGTCCTGTACATAACAGAGGAAGGCTTGTCGGCCCTTCCTAACATCCTTCATCAGGGACAATGCTGACACGATCTTGACAGTCGGCTCTCTCCTCACACTGCGGTATGACACTGTCTTGCCGCTCGGCCCCTTCAGTAGTAGTCGATGCTCTGCGCAATGAAGGCGGCCCCTATGCTTCTGTAGCCAATCCATGCCCACTATGATGTCAAAACCCAAATTCTTGAACTCAATTAGATCAATGGGGAAGGTCTCAGTCATAATGCTGATCTCTAACCCTGTATACTGTCTAGTGCAACCTACTTTCTCCTTCGAAGGAAGGATGACTGAAAAGTCTGAAAGCTGTTCGGGGGTGGCCCCCAGCTTCTTAGCAAACGCCGAGGAAATGAAAGAATGCGAAGCTCCTGAGTCGAACAATACGGAAGCACTAATACCATCAATAGGAAAGGTACCTGAGATTATCTCTCGTATTAGCATCGAGTCCCAATAAATCACTAATTCACTGTTGTTGTAACTGTCATACCTGTGATGACATTACCAGACTCCTTGGCTTGCGCCATGTCTAGGATGCAGATGGTACCCTCCTTTTAATTACTATAGCCTGAAGTTATGAATTATCGGTATCAACAAACTGAACACAAACACTTGAAAGTAGGAAACTCTTATTTCATTCATCCAACGGTATTTTACAAGGTTACACACTTAGCTACTTCTATTACATCAATACTGTCTAAAAGTCAAATTTAAACGGCAGGTCGGATGTGGGTATCATTCACTAGAGCTGGTGGTGCGGTATTGAGCTTAATGCTCTTAATACCATGATATACAAGCCTCGACTCTCCACCAAATACCAACACATCCCCAGACTTGAGGATGATCTTGCTTGCTAGATCCATCCTCTTCTGGTCTCCATAAATAAACTCAGCATCATCGCCGATGGAAAAAGATACAACTGGTACTCCTCTGGTGATGGACTCGGTCGTCTCATCACGGTCCTGGTGCATTCCAAGCTTCCCTCCTGTTCATAGTAATTGATGATGCAAACGTCAGGTGTCATGTCGGGTAATGGATAAGTCTCACAGTCTTGAGCAATATCCATTGCGTTTCTCACCAAGGTAAGGAAACTCTCAGGTATCCTAGGTATAGGTATGTCACCTACCATCCTCACCTCTCGATAAACCCTAGCTTGTGGATCCCAATCTTTCCCTAAGCACATCATGTGCAGTTTCATTCTAGAACCACTAGTAAATACAGGGGTATAAAAACCTCCTATGCCCTTACCCAAGCTCTACACTCATTCACTATGGTGATTTGCTCATCTAGGGTTAGGAACTCTCTGAGAAGTATCATGCCCGGTCTGACTACATGACACAACTCACTAGGGTACTCCCGTCTTTCTTCCACGGGTCTAGGTGATCTCTGTCTTGTAAGTATGGGATAGCAGATATCGAAGTCTCCTAAGAGGTAAAAGGTTTCCTAGGTAAGTTGTTTATCTAAAACGGTAATTTAAACACTCATTCATGCCAAGGTAAAACGTTTAACACTTAGTCATGCTTTCATACAATGGTTAAGGTTTCAAATGCTAACCTTCACCGCGCTGGGTACTAGTGCCAGCGCCTGAAGCTCCCGCTGCATTCAGCATACGGTTGCCCGGCGGGTTCCTCTGGCCCTGGTTCTGCTGTTGCGGCTGCTGCTGCTGCCCTCTCTGGGCTTGGGGCGCCGGCCCCCTCTGGCCACCTCGGGCTCCACCTCCTCCAGTAGGTGCGCCCTGAGTCCCCTTCGGGGGCGGTACGCTCGGCTATCTGGATTATTAAAGCACTCGAACGACCTGTGGCCCTTCTTTCCACAGTGGTGGCAGTCCACCGCTTGCCCGGTGCAGTCGACACCCGGGTGGTCTTTACCACAGCGCTTGCAGTGAAAGTGGCGCTGGGGTGCAGAACCTATTATCATGTCACACTCAGGTTAGTACAAGGATGGTAATGGGTAGTGTAGTACACAATTTATTCACAAGGTTAGATCGCTTACCCTTAGGGGGTATAGATCTAAGAGGCTGCACATCGTAGGTAGGCCCGGTCAACAATGGGACCTTGTCTTTACCCTTTTGGCTGGCCTGCTCCTTCTTCTTCTCCCTCCAGGAGAACTTCTTCTTCCTGTGATCGTCAAAGTGTCAGGATTAGCAGGTATAAAAGCAGGCAGTAAGTAAGTAATTTAGATGGATTAAATAACTTAAGGTGGTTCTTACTTCCAACCCTTACTGCCTCCGCCTCCAGCCTCAGCCTCTGTCTCTTTCTCTGGGGCCTTACGCTTCTGCCCCTGGCCGTCCTCCCGGCTGTTCACCATCATCTCAGTCCGAGAAGCGGCGTCATAGCACTCCTGCAATGTATCAATGAGTTCCCCGAACCGTAACAAGTCAAACTGAGTGATAAGGTACAAACTGTCAATTAGTTTTACCTGAACCGTAGGGTACAAGGTAGCACCCATGGCGGCCTTAATAGCATATCTCAACCCGCCTCTAAACTTTTCTACCTTCACAGCATCAGAATATACAACTCCTGGGACGAAGTCCAAGAGCCCAATAAACAAGGAGTAGTACTGATCTACTGTCATACTACCCTGTCTCAAGGACTCAAACTCCTCCCTCTTCCTCTGCTTCAGATGAGCAGGATAGTACTTCTCTCTCAGTAACTCCACGAAACCAGTCCACCCAAAACCCTCTGTAGCAAGGTAATGTGCCTTCACGGACCTCCACCATGTGCTGGCAGCGTCCTTCAGGTGAAAGGCTGCTATATCGACTCGGTGATCAGCAGGCACGTGTATGGCATCGAAGGCCTTCTCGTGCTCAACAATGAATCTCTCCAGGACAATGGGGTCAGCAACTCCATCATAGGTAGGACTCGCGTGTCACTACGCTCTTCAGCCAATTCGGCTCTCTAGGTGCGGGTACGGGTGGGACTACCGGTGGTGCAGGTGGTGCTCCGATATGGATACCTCCCATCTGGGCTAGCTGAGCAAAGACGGCAGCTACCGTCTTAGCCACGCCCATGGCTGGGGCCTCCGGAGGGCCTGCTCCAGGCTCGCCGCCTCTTCCACCACCTCCTCTACCTGCTGATCGCCTCCCGGAAGACATCTGAAGAATTCAAAACCAAGGTCAGCTCTTGGTATAAATACCGTACTTTCCTTACCATATCTTAACTCAAATCATTTACACTATCTCTTGGTACTGGTGTGTAGATAACCTAGGCTCACGGTACTTAAACTACTATCTCTTGTAATCAGAGCGGTACTCCGCTCTGATACCACTTTTGTAACACCCCTACTAAACCGGTTCTAGTAATCCTATAGAAGTCGCGCACAATAATATCTCGCAGCGGTAAATAATAAACTATCGCCCTACTGGTGTCACTGTTATCACTCGCCCATACGGGTGATAACGATTTACCTGATAATCAACTTGCGAAACGTATTCCCGCAGTGACCACAAGAGATAGATAGTAGGACTTAAACAACTTAAAACAAATCTAACATCAACAATTATTACAGACCGTGAGCATCTAAACCAAATACACCTCGGTTAAACAACCCGAGTCCAAAACAACCTGAGTATCACACCGTACCAAGTCTAAACCAACTGTAATATCACAATGGTCACGTCTCGCTGCGACCCACCAGCTAATCACCTGAAATAAAGATGGTTTGTGGTATGGAATCAGCCCCTGCTGAGTATGTCATCACATGCCCCGTCATGCCCCCAAAGACCCCTCAATTATTTGGTCGAGAGCATGAGGTTCATTACATGCAATACCATTTTAATATATAAACTGTAAAATAAACAACAGTAATCCATACAACAACACAACCATCAACACACATAATATACCACAAGTATAACCAATGAACAATAAGCGAAACAACGAGAGTAACAATAAGTATTAATTCTCGTCCATGGTGTAGAAGCCAATATTGTTCGCCACTGTATAATTCTCAAATGTATTATTGTTCAGTTATACCTAGTGACATTGTCTCATTAAAACGACATGTCTCTAGTTACCCATATATTATGGCGGGTCACCCACGGCAGTAGCCACTCCAACGGTAGAGTCTCCGACCAACGAGCCATTCTAGCTCACGGGAAATTTTCTTGATACTTGCGGACCCATACGCGGACATCCTGGTATCATTTTTGTGATCACAGCGCGCACCAAGAGCCACATCCTCTTGGCTTTACTTCCATTCATTAGTTACTTAATTATACCATCGCATCGCATTACCAAATTTTCTAACACAGCAGACCAAGATCATTAGTCCAATCCGGAGTCTGTAAACTCGGGATCCAGTGTTAGATACGAGAGCGGCGTATAGAAAGGCCAATGCTCCGTATGAAAGTCTTGGATAATATATACGTATTATTATCCTAGTGCTACAACGTTTTTCTGACGTTCCTTATTTTTCGTATAAGATAGCACCATAGCCGCTAGTTCATTTTATATATAGGTTCTTATATACGAACCAATACTGTTAACTCAACAACAGTAAATAATGAGCAGCTATAAATACACAATTCATGCATATTAATTATCACATTCAGACAAACAATCTTATCACAGATCACACAGAAGTCTGAACTGAGGAAGCCCTCAGAGACAATCAGAGAAACATAACAACATACCGTTCACCCCGATGTATTACAGTGGAGATGAATCAGCGAGATCCTATGCTCCTGTGTAGTCTCTAATAATCTAAACAATACATAATGCTACTGATTAGCATACGTATAACAACACAATTCTACGGTACCCCGTACCGTCACAAACTCCCGGTTAACCCCCCGTTATTAACTATCAATGTTTGTCGGGCTTTTGGTCTAACTCGAGATTGGAAAAGTGTTACATTACATGTGTAGTTTGCCTTGTATAATAATATACTTATTGTTGGACTTGTTATCGCATGTAACTAATGTATATTTGTAGATCGTATAGTTTGTTTCATTATCGTATGTGTGATCCTTTGTCATGCACTATGCATCTTACCTTAGTATTTATTTTTCTAAGGTTTGTCTCTTTTTTTTTAAATTCAATGTGGTATAATTCATTTGTGAACTTATACTTTTAATTACATGGATTCTCATTATCATATGTACACTCTCTTTACATTAGAATTCCCTATCCAATGTTTATAATTCTTTTTCCTTATCTATTATCATTTTAATTATGATAATTTATATTTATTGAACCTTATCACATTTTCTACACCATTACATATATTATTTATATGGTGTATTATGGAACTATTTATTATATGGTAAGTCTTGTAATCTATATTCATTCTTTTTAATGATATCTCTTATACTATAAATGTTATAATTCTTATAACATTAAAACCATATTGTAAATTCCATTTAAAAAAAATGTTAATATTTTCGAACAGCACCTATGTTCTTAAATATTTCCAAAATCTTCCACTTAATTAATGTAATGTTACATTATAGTTATATACATACCTTATGACATTTAAGTCATTAAAACAATTATAACCTATAGTCATATTTTGTTTATAAAATACCAAATGGCCCTTAATATTTTCGGCTTTCACCTATAACCACTAAACTTCTATAAAATCACAATTCAATCCCAATTTATAATACATAGTTTTCTAATTCCATTAAAACTATATATTAGACATATATCTTTATAAAACCTTATACATAATTCCAAAAATTACCAAACATACCAAAAAGTTATAAACATTATTCTTAACCTTATTTTTCCTCTAAGTCTCGGTTTCCATATATTGTTACCTATTTATAACAATGTCATAAAATACCAATATTATACTTATATAATTCTTATGAACTCCAAATTTAACCAAATAAACTTCTAAAAATTTCTAATAACTTAAGGACCTTACTAAACTCCACATAGCCCTTAAGTTTCGGTAATTACATTACTACCCCAAGACTTATAAATCTTTACAATTTAATAAGTATCTTATTATAAGGTAGTATTTTAATTTCTTAAATTTTCTAAATTTGGTCAAAGTCTCCTATATAGTCAACTTTGACTCCTAATACCAAATGGGAACCAATTTTCGGTAATTACAAATAATAACCTATACTTTTCTATTTTTACAATTTTGACCCAAAACTTTATAAAATGTTATAATTTTATTAAATTCATTTAAAAACCCTAAATTGTTCTAAATTACGCCCACGGCTTTCTAAATTCTTAATAATTATGAATTGGCCCCAATTTTAATTATAAGCATAAATAAAACTAAATAAGCTTATAAACTTAAAATAAAATGGCCTAATGACATGGCCTTATTACAACCTTGAACTTGCAAAATAAATTACACAATAAATGTCTCAAAATACAGCATATATATTCGGCCTCACTTAGGTTTAATTATTTTTCCACATAATGTCATAATTTGACCATTATGTTAATTAAATCCCTTAAATGACTAGCTTAATTTATCTTAGCCATTTTTTTACATTTTTAGGTCAGTATGACCTATATTTGTATATTCACTCTCGGCCATATATATATATACTTAAAGATTACAAAAATCATAAGTTTAAGGTGTTTATACCTTGATTTATCCTTGTATAGGCTCGGTCACTTGTAGGAAAAATCTCCACATGATTTAGACATGTTTAATACACAAAAACAAGATATGGTTACACTCCAAGCTTGAGCTTAACCATAAGGAATAATTGATGTAAGATTTAAGGCAAAAATTACCTTAAAAATGCAAGGGAAGTTCTAGGTATTTTCGACCTGAACCAAACACACCACAAGGTGTTAGATCCACCATATTAACATAGGAAATAGCTAGATCTCGAAATATTACCTTGTTATTAGGTTTTACCTTGGAAAAATGCCTTAAAAGAGAGTATTTCTCTTGGATCTCGGTCACCCTTGCTCCAAATGGCTAACCAACAGATTCCACATGAAAAGGGGAAGAAGATGAGGCTATGACCAAAGTTTCACAGCCAAACTCGAAGGGAATCAAAAGTTATGAGCTTAAAGCACATTTTTACCTTAAAATGTAGATTTGAACAACCTTGGTCCCTCTACTGGTCTCAACCGAGTTTAGCTCTTGTTCTAACCTTAGAACACTGAGAATAAGTCATAGGAATAGATGAGCCACGAAATTTAGGTGTTGGTGGTGAAGAGATGAAGAAAAAGAGCTAAAAATGACATTAAAACACTTACATTAGGAGCTTAGAAGTTAAGCTTGCCTTCCATGCTCAAGAACACACTTGGAGAGCTTGAGAGAAAGGGAGGACTCGGCTGGGATGGTGAAGATCGGACAAGGAAGGAAGGAGGAAGGAGGGAATGATTGGTAATAATGTAAAAAAGTAAGTTAATTTTGAAAAAGTCATGTATTAGGTAGCATTATTTGTCAATCAATGACTTATGCTCCCTCCTCTCTTATTGCATCCGTCCTCCATGGTCCAAATGAGTCAATTAATTGACCATTGACCATGCTTGGTCAATGTTGACTCATGCGGGCCCCACTTTAGGGTTTTATTAATATTTTAATATTAAATTTGTAAAAATTCGTAAATTTCTGGAATTAAATTCCTAATATGATATAATATGATAAAATATCATATTTAAGGATAATTATAATTTTTAAGCCCATTAAAAATCAATTTAAAAGGCAATCTCACAAAAACGTGCTTTAAGGAGTTTTAGCGCACATTTTTGTGTCACAGGATGTTCCTGAGCTTAGTTCTCCTTGAGAATGGTTTTATTGTGTTCCTTGTCATTATATACTTAGGAATCCACTTTGGATCCTACTTGGGGTCATACAACCTTCATGGTGTCTTAAAGCACATTTTTGGCTTTACCGACCTTAAGGCGTGTTTTGCCTTGTTGAGATCTTTTAGATTGTTCCCCAATAATATTTAGATGTTTAATAATCATCTTAGATCATTAATAGATCATTTAATTATATTTTAAAGATTAGGGGTATTTCAGTAGAAGTCCGATATAGCGTCGGCCACGCGTGAGGATGAGGAGACACAAGAGGTTGGATCCAATTCTTGGTTCTTAAACTGGTCCACGGCCCAAACCCCTTAAATGGGTAGCATCCTGGATTGGTGAACCAAGTAAATCCCGGTGGTGGGACAGAGTAGTCCCCGGGCCGGAGGTCCCGACGACTTGACTTGAGTAAGTAAGTAAGTAAAGTATGAGTATGTATGTGTAAGTATTGTGTAACGAGTAAAAGAGTAATCTCCACCCGATTAACCCGGGTGGACAAATGAAGCTAACAAGTATTGGGCACTGCATATGTATTGTGTATGGATTGAGTTTGTGATGAGTATGTATTGTGCACGTATCGTGAATGTGTATTTCTGAAGAAGGTAAGTAAGTATTGTTGGACTTGTATAATCTCTTTTTATGTGTTGGAGTGTATACATGTATTTCCTTGCGTAAAGTATTATAGTATTGTGTATAAGAGCATGTATGTATGTATGTATGTATGTATGTTTGAATGAAATCAATTGCATGTATTCGACCAAGTGGTCGGCGTACCCTCACTAGTACGCGGGGTATGTGGTTATCATATGCAGCGAAAGCTGACCCCCTAGGGGGAACGTTTCTAGTGTGCAGGTACCCAAAGTTGACATGGTCGCAATAAGAGACCGGTGACAGTGTAGATTGTAGAGAATAGTATTGAACTTGTAGCCTTGAGGTAGTAGTGTACCGAGGGGGTACACCTTGTGCATTGTAAGTATGGAGAGGTGAGGATTGGGTAGATGTAGACTCTTAACGAGTATGATTGAAATTGAAAGAGGTATTGTATTCATGTAAGGAACTTAGTATACACGGTTATGAATGTTGTATTGAATGGTATTGTAAAGGAGCAAAGTGTCGAATGGAGCAATGTAGTACTTGGTTGGTAAATGGAGTATGTATTGTAGATGCGTAGTACTCGGGATTCCGGTCCATCAGACCGATGCTGTATGTAGTAGTAGTAGCTTTGTTAGTCACGTGGGTGACTAACGCCATTGTATCACCCACCGTATGTAAGTATGTACCGCTGTGAGAATCTGGAAGTACGAGGAGATTGGACGGTAATGACAGTATTAACGGTAGGGTTGTTACAAAAAGTGGTATCAGAGCGAAGTATCGCTCTGATGACTGGAAATATTGAGTTTAGGAAATACCGAGTTAGGAATTAGAAGCTTAGGGCTAAGGGCTGAGTGTTAGCATTAGAGATATGCTAGTTAGGAACCACCGGTGTGTACCGGATACCTACAATACCAGTCCCGCCCACCGCATCCCCATTGTATAACTTGGGAAAGAACGCCAGAGAGAAGGGAAGTCCTCTCATACTCTGGGAAACCCGATCTGGCAGTTGTGAAGCAATCACACGGTAAACAAGAACCGGCATATGGTAGAATCCAAGAATTGGAAGTCCGGGAGATGGATCCCGGTTGAACAACAATACCCGCACTTAATAGCGGTAGAATGAGAACTCCAACCATAAGGAGACTACAACATGCAACAACATGGGGCGACATGCTTAGCAGTCGCGGAACCTGGCTAACCAACCAGCAGCAGGAAAAGAAGCACTAAACGCAACGGAGCGGAAAAAGGAACTGTAACAAAACCCGAGACATAAGTCTACGGGACAAGAATAGCTAAGTAATACCACTAATGGTATGCTAGCCGACTAAGGACATAGTCAGGAGTGGCTAACTCCGAAAATATAACGCCAAAAGGTTACAATACCTGGCTGACATAGCTTACACAGCTATAAGGATATCCACGGGATATGAACCGATAGGACTACAAGGGTAGTGCCTAAACCAGTTAAGGCTCAATCGCCACGGTAAACCAGTGGGAACGAGCAACAAGGAAAAACACAAACTAAATAAATGGGGATCTCCAAGGATTGGAGAAGTACCCCGATCAATGACAGTCATGTCAAGATCATAGAGGAACTACTTAAAAGATCAAGTATCCAAAAAATAGATCAATAAGATCAAGGGAAGAGTCAACAAGACTACCCAAATACGAGTGGAACCCACACCGTGACTGGTATAGGGTTACCCAAAAACCACCAGTACCACGCACTTGCCACGGCAAGTGCAATAAGAACAGGAACATGTAAAGGAACACTAACACACCACAAGTACATAGTAATGTACCGAGACCGCAAAGAAGCGACTACTGGACAACGTATCCTAAGAACAGGAAGAATGGAACCTTGGAAAGGCCTAACGGCCTGACCATTGTATTAGGGACATACCAGTCAGCGAGAAGCTGGACCTGGTCAAGACCTC
This sequence comes from Limonium bicolor, assembly GCA_023374045.1. NCBI lineage: Eukaryota > Viridiplantae > Streptophyta > Magnoliopsida > Caryophyllales > Plumbaginaceae > Limonium > Limonium bicolor. The sequence continues at coordinate 276,393,379 of CM041780.1, forward strand.
AAACATGGCTATGCCATGAAGAACATCTTTTGACACCGGACTATTATTTCAAACCCAAAAATTTTCTTTCAAAACCACGACCTTTCTTTTAAACCTTGGATTTTAAAACCAAACCAACATAATTACGGTGAGTATCACAGAATGATACAAGAGGAGTTGACAATAGAATACTTCACCTAGGCGTGTGACGAGCACTACGAGTGTACCCAATTACGGGATGTGGGACGACCGCACTCCGAAGGAGCTTGCGGGCCTGACATATAGTTAGGTAAGTGGTAACGTATCAACACGGTACCCCACGTATGTATACATGTGGTGTACAAAACACGGGAAGTAGTTAACTCCGCTCTACGGACCAGGAGTAAGTTCAAACCCGAACAGCTGGGCACCTCAGACGATCAAGGAGAAACAACTCAGCTAAGTAATTAGCATAAAAGGATCTCAGAGAATCCATCAGAAGATAAGTAATGAAGGTTAGGAAGTGCAAGAGCACCGACTAATAAGTATAGACATTGGATATGTCTCAAAGACATCAAGCAAATACATGACAGCTGGAAACGATACCCAGCCTGAACACAGTAAGGCAGATTCCTAACGTGAACACGATAATGCACAATAAACGGGACAGAGCTCCCTAGAGCAATCACAAGATTACCACGAAGTATAATCCAGCATTGAAGAGGATATTAAACCTAGTCTTAAGCACTAGGAGCAAGTACAAACAGTCTACCTAAGAACGGGAGACGTTCTAACCCAAAAAGAGATAACTCAAAAACAATACCACAAGGCGGTATGGTAATAACACATCACAAACATTAGCCGGATGTAACGGCATAACCCAACAACACCCAAGAGCAATCCTTGAAGGGTGTCTGAGTTAACAACAGATGAACAAAGCATCATGATAAGAGCTCGGGAGCTGGAACGAACACTCGGTTAGAACACCGAAGGGATTTCACTTAACAGGAAATACCATTAACCATAAAAGGCACAAGATAACACCAGATTGCCTAAAAGGGTCTCCTATGAACGGAAGCGTGATGGCACGACTTGCCATGGAGCCCAATAATACCTCCAACTTATGAGGTATATAAGGAGTGGAAACATGCATAAGCAGCTTGCAAAGAGCATAGCTTGCAGCAATAAGGCTCAAAAGCCATAAACCAAGTGCGCTATATAACTTAAACGGTTGCAAAACCCACTCTATTTAAAAACAAGACGTGCAGAAGATATTGCTTCTTACAATAAGTAGATCGGCAATTGAATCACCCAATTTGAACTCACTGGTGGAACGGAACCCTTTAATTACGGTCCAGAACCGTGTATAATTACGGTTCTGGAACGTAATCTACGCGGGCGTCAATAAAGATGGCGACGTCTTTAATTACGGTTTTAAACCGTAATTAAAGGCCCTTTTTAAGCCCGCGTGTCATTGACTTTACATTACGGTTATTGGTAAAACCTTGATCTAAAGTCCTTTGGTGCGCGCGCGCCAAAGGACTTTAGATCACGGTTTTACCAATAACCGTAATGTAAAGTCGATACTTTAGATGACGGTTTTCGCAATAACCGTCATCTAAAGTCTATTGGCGCACGCGCCCAAAGGACTTTAGATGAAGGTTATTGTTAGAACCGTCATCTAAAGTTTTTTTTTATTATTCTTTTTTTTTACAAATCTACACAATTGCAACAGAGACAGAATTGTAACAGATAAGCAACAAAGGGCAGAAACTGCACAATTGAACCACCTGAATCAAATACCAACAACACAAATTCATTCTCTGCGCACAATTGCAACAGAGATAACATTTAATAAAGCACCAGATCGAAAATCTGTAACATATTCAATTGCATATTCAATCTGTTACACAATTGCAACAGAGATAACAATTGCAAATTCATTCTCTGCGCACAATTGCAACAGAAATATTCAATACAACAGCTAGAATCTGTTACAGCAGCTAGCAATTCATTACAAAAAATATAATCTGTTACAGCAGCATCAACTAACAGAATCAGAGGGCTACAAAGGTAGCAGTAACCTATACATGGTAGATACACTAGGATGACTCCCAGCAAGAAATAGCATAAAACATAAGCGTAAAACAGTACAAAAACGGTGCAGAAAACTGTAAAAAACAAAATCCATGATAGCAGCATCAGAGCTAGCTAGTCTACCACTCCATTCTCATAAACATGGCTGCCATGCTCTCTCTGACATGCAACAAGTCGGCAGGAGCATAAGTCTTGAATCTGGCATAATGCTCTTTAATCTGCAACAAGAAAAGGAATGGAACACATAATGAGATTAAGATAAAGACACAAAAAATCTGCCGAAAGAATTAAATACAAGACAGCGTTCGTATTACCTTGTTTATCATTCTTAAAACTTGGGAAGTACCCGCAGAACTCGTACATATACCGCATCACGTAGTACCCGCAACTCTTAGAATCCTTTTGGGTAGGGCACTAAATCACCAAAATTCACAAATGTAAAACAATTGTACAAAGATAATAGCAGCACGAATGAAATACATGAATTACCAAACCTTGATGTAATCGACGGTCAAATCACCAAACTCTCCCTGAGGGGTTTTTTTGTAACAACTGTTACATATATTAACAAAAGCGTTTAGCAAAATGAACAAGTACATTAATTTTGGTTCAAAAAACTTACAAACAATTAAATAGTAATAAAAACTTACTCTTTGATTAAGTCTTCAGTGTTGAATTCTGTCCACTGCCCTAGTGGATCTAGAACGAGCAGAGTAGCGGTGGCAGCGCAGAATATAAACAAAGCCCAGTGGTGGCTACAATGTCAAATACAAAATGAAATGAGAAATGAAGGTAAAAAAGTTAGCTAATTAGTATGTAATTTTATATTAGAACTCACGTTTGGTGATACGGCATTAGAATGAATAATTTATTCTGTTGATCAACAACATTGAAGCAATGAATCATGTATTCACAAAACCTCCCCGGGTCCCTAGTGACTGAGTCGTACGATAAACGCTCCGGGCACACCGCAGTAATGGAGGTCATGTCCTTCTCAGCACATCTCTCAAGCAGCATCTATTATATCACATGTACTATAAAAAGTTAGCCAATGCAACTTCATAGATACTTATTCTATATGTTTTTACAGTATGAGGAAAGAACACTTACTTTAGATAAGCTTGAATAATGTTAATGTTCAGATAATCTCCACACATCATCTCTCTGATGTCCTCAAAGTTGATTGCCGTCATCATATCTTCTTCGTAGTGAAACATCGACTTTGGAAGCGTCATCATGAAGTTGTTAGTTTGAGATGACTTCAACATGATCTTGTCGTAGAGATTCATCTGCTTGGCCCCCAAAACATTAACAAGTTTTTGTGGCAGTGCGAGCTTATTTTTAGGCGCCTCAGAAGTCCTGGTGCGACCCCGGACGGGCGCTGGATTCTTACCTTTCGCACCCCGTAACACTGGATTCTTACCCTTCACACACAAACAGTAAAGCATAAATGTAAAGATAATTACTAATTGATTATTATAGTAACATTAAACATTTATCTAGAACATACCCTTGTACTTCTGACAGGATTCGCCGGCGCGCAGATCTCTTCTTCTCTGGGCCGGGATACGCGGCGAGGAAGCTCAGGGATCTCAGGATTCGCCGGCGCGCTGGTCTCTTCTAGTCTGGGCCGGGTTAGGCGAGGAAGCTCAGGGATCTATAATAGATTAGATTAGACACTTAATGCTAAATAATGCATTTTATTAGATACTAAATGGTTGTCAAACAGTCTTACCTCATCGGTGACAACAATATAACATGCTGGCCAGGGCAATATGTCTCCCTTCGCTTCGATCAGCGTGCATTTGTTGTCAAACGCCATCGGAAGGTATGCATGCTCAAATCCATCAACTATCAGGTCCAAGGTCACACGCGGTAGAATGGGGGTAGACGTACGAAACTGATGAGCGTGAGTGGACCTGATGGCAACACCGTCCCGTAGGCCGCATCTACAGGGTGCCCATCTAATGGTATTTGGAGACGACATTTTTTTGCTCCTTTAATAAATAGAGATAATACGTGAAATAAATAAGTGAGTCCAATCTAATACTATTTAAATAACTTTATTTTAGGAGAAAAATAGTTAAACAAAGTTAACCTGGATGTTGGCAAACGGGTACGGGTCAGCGGTCGGAGCACAACTAGACGAGGAAGACAGTCGAGGAGGATCTAGCTGCTGCTGCTGAGTAGTCGCATGTGAAATCGCATTCAACGCTTCCTGCAGCCTCTCCTCGATAGCCCGGCGCTCAGCAGCCTGTTTCTCGTCATTAGCTTGGCGCTCAGCAGCGAACTTACGCTCTACCATCGCCTCGACTTCAGCAGCACTCATCTGACCCTTCCTAGCAGATGGCGGGAATACGTTCTTCTGACGTACTTCTCCCCCAAATCCTCTAACACGCCCCGGGTGATCCTTCTTCCCAAGCATTTGATTCAGCGCGTCGTCTTGAGAAGGAGGAGCGTGTAAGTCTACTTCTCCTCTCTGTGCCGCTTCGTACTGTCCAATTTTCAAAGAAGTTAATGACGAGATTTAAGATCAACAAACACTTGAGTATATAAGTAAATTATTTAACAGCTACTTTCAAATACTTACAATTTGGTTAGCCAGTTGTTCCATCGCAGCATTAGGAAATATCCTCTGACCTTCGCTGGTCGTTTTCTGGCGTCCCAGAATGTACATCTGCACCCTCCTCGCCTCAGAGACATCCTCGATCGGGCATTCACTTCCATCCTCGTTCCTCCGTGTCAGCAAACCAGCTTCTTTCCATCCCTCGAGGCTGCCCACATATCCCCTTCGTCCCATGGTGTGGGGGTAGAGATTAGCTTCACGGTTTTGCCGTGCTTGTTCTTGTACTTGCTGTTAAGAAAGTACAACAGGAAATTAATTAGAAAATCAGGGATAAAGCATTATGAGCATTAATTAAGAAAAGAGTACACACAAACATACCCTGAACTCGGGGGTGGCGTGCCGCTCAACGAACTCCTTCCACTCCTCTTCAGTGATCATGCCATTGTACACAACATACGGCGGAGGCTCACGTGGGGGCACCCTGTTGATCCAATGCTCAACCAAGTAGTGGCGGAATGATTTAGCTTTGCCGGCCACCAAAAAGAACGGTCTTCTTCACTTCTTCTGGGATCTTGTACCGTTCTTGCACCTTCTTCCAGATGGTCTCCTTTACTTTTCGGGACTTGTTTCCATGTGTGGTTGATGCAGCAATGTGATCTGGCCAGAGTCCCTAGCATACTAGCGAACTCTGACCTGCTGCCCCCACCATACCTCCCATACTGGTCCCACAGAAGACTAATCTGATCCGGTTTCTGCAGTTTCAACCCACGGGTCGGACCTCTACCTCTGGGTCTCTGAGTAGCACTCGTAGAAGGTGCACTCATGGAAGGGCCAACAGCAGCAGCGGCAGATGTGGATGGGGAACACAGCAGCGGCAGATGTAGATGGGACCGGTACCATTTGCTGCTCATTTTCCTCCTCCTCACGACAAAATAATCGAACTCTTCATCAGCCATGTCCTGATCAGCCATGCCTGCAAGGATTGAAATACAATTTGAATTAAATTAAGCATTTCATAATGGTCATAAACAAGCAATAAATAAAAGAGTGTTAATTTCATATAAATTTTTATAGTAATAACTTACATACACCATTATCTCTCAACCCACATTCCCTCGTTATGGTCTGATCGTATATACTCACGATGACCTGTGACCTCAGCCTCTTCCAATGAAATAGGAACAGTTGGAGGTTCATCTTCTGCATCATACTCATCCTCATCAACCACACCATCCACACCAACTATTCCTCTTCTCCCTTTAAGCACAACAGACCATCTAGGATTACAGGGATCAGTTACATAAAATATCTGCTTAACCTTCGTCCCAACAACGAATGGCTCAACCGTGGGAGTAGCTCTAGACAGATCAACCAGTTTCATACCATGCTCCTCCTCACGGTAGCCATGATTGTTGTTAACCCAGTTACAGCGGAAAACACACATTTCGTAGCTGTTGTAGTCCAATACCCAGATGTCTTGTATAACACCGAAATATGATTGTTGTACTGAGACAGGACTATGACCCACGACACCGTGTCATATAAGTTTTGATAAGCTTCAAGCTCTACACCACTGTTTTGATTCGTTGACTTCTGATCCTGACGTTCTGTGAAAAAGGTGAATCCGTTGACATCGTACCCCTCATAAGAAATTACATCCAGATTTGGTCCAAATGCAACTACTTTAATCAGTTCAGGCACATTCGTGGACTGATCGGACAACACTCTCTCTTTGAACCATCGGACAAATGTCCTATTCTGCTCATTTTGTAGTCTACGTCACTCATGTTTGGATATTGTGCTCTTAAAACACACAAGTGTTCATCAAAGTATGGTTCAACATCTTCAAGATGACTTAGCACAACTAAATGAGCTTTGTTAAGAGTGTCTATGTCAATTCTTTTCAGTTTCCTTCCAACCGTGCCAACACCCTTCAATCTGCCCTCGTGTCTAGAACGTGGAAGTCCAATGGTATCGACACCTTCTAGGTAATTGGTGCAGAAGTCTACAACTTCCTCTGTGATAGTGCCCTCTATAATACTACCCTCTGGGTGACGACGGTTCTTCATTTTCTTCTTCAGGACACCCATGTACCTTTCGAACGGATACATGTAGCGAAGGTACAAAGGACCACACATCAGAATCTCTCTTACAAGATGCACGAGGAGATGTATCATTATGTCGAAGAACGATGGAGGAAAATACATCTCCAGCTGGCACATTGTCACAATAAGATCCTTTTGTAATTTAGACAGAGTGTCCACATCAAGAACCTTAGACGAAATGGATTTGAGGAAGACACTGACGTTTGTGATTGTGTGTCTGACAGCATCCGGCAAGATCCCACGTAGTGCAATTGGCAAAAATTCTTGAAGTAGGACATGATAATCGTGAGATTTCATTCCTACTAATTTGAAATCTGTCATGGACACTAGGTTTCTTATGTTTGAGGAGTAACCTGATGGCACCTTGATGTTGTAAAGGGTACTGCATAGACTATGTTTCTCTTCTTTAGACAGAGTGTGACAGGCAGGAGGCAAGAATGTGCGTTTTCCACGTTCTTGCGGGCCAAGCTCTGTGCGTATGCCCAACTCAATTAAATCTTTTCTTCCTTTCAAATGATCCTTTGTCTTTCCTTTTATGTTCAAAAGTGCTAGTGATACTTTCACCCACGTTCTTCTCGACATGCATCCCATCGATACAATGTCTAACCTCCAGATGCTGCCAGTACTGTAGTTCCCAAAATATTGATTTCTTTTTCCAGACACTTTTTTCACCACTTTTGGTTGGCGGCCCGAAGTTGTTCACAATATTATCCAACTTTTTGTAAATCTCTGTACCTGTCAAAGGCTGGCGCGCCATGCTGTGATCAGTTTTCCCATCGAACTCTTTCGCCATCTTTCGATACTTATGTCCTTTTGGAAGCATTTTTCGGTGGCCCATATACACGGTTTTCCCACTATGTTTCAAGCGAATGCTACAAGTGTTTTCACCACAAATCGGACACGCCAACGCCCCCTTGATTGAATAGCCTGAAAGATTACCATAGGCGGGGAAATCATTGATTGTGCAGTACAACATAGCACGCAAATTGAAGTCCTCTTTACTGAATGAGTCGTAAACCGTAGCCCCTTCATTCCACAAGAGTTGTAGATCCTCTATCAAAGGTTGTAGGAATACGTCAATTTTGTTGCCCGGTTGCTTTGGACCAGATATTAACAAAGACAACAAGATATGTCTTGGTTTCATGCATAACCACGGCGGTAGATTGTAAATAACCAAAAGCACAGGCCAGGTACTGTGTATGCTACTCAAAGTACCGTAAGGGTTCATCCCATCCGTGCACAAGCCTAGCCTTAGGTTTCTCGGTTCGTTACCAAACTCAGGAAATTTTACGTCTATGTTTCTCCACTGTGGTGCATCAGCGGGATGTCTCAATCTGCCATCCTTTTTCCTGTGAACTGAATGCCACCGAAGATTCTCTGCGTCTTTCTCAATGGAGAACAAACGTCTGAACCTTGGAATGATGGGCAGGTACCACAGTACCTTAGCTGGTGAACCTTTCTTACTACCGCTGATGTGAGTTTGTTGTTTCTTATACCGTGACGCTCCACATGCTGAACAGCTTTCAGCAAATTCATCCGATTTCCAAAACAGCATGCAACCATTTGGACAAGCATGAATTTTCTGGTACCCCATACCCATTGGGCACATCATTTTTTTGGCTGAGTACGTAGTCGTTGGTAAAACGTTGTCCACCGGAAGAACGTATTTCAATAGTTCCAGGAGGTCAGTGAAACTTACGTCGCTCCAGCCATGTTTCGCTTTCAAGTTGAATAGCTTGAGGACGACACTCAACTTGCTTAACTTTGTAGGGTCACACCCGGGGTACAACGGTGTTTTGGATGAATCCAACAAATTTTCATGCTTGTCTGGCGTGTTAGAGTGATGTCGTTCCACATCTTCGAGCATAGTCTCAATGTCATCATCCCAGAAATCTGGCTCAACGTTCGCTGTAACGTCTTCTAGATCACCAGCAAACTGTTCTGTGTTTGTGCCTGACCATTATCCCCTTCGTCAGGCTTAATAACATCGAACGCACTCTGACCATGCCATCGGATTATGTCTTGGAAATCTTTTGTAAAACCGCGGCGGATCAGATGTTCCTTAATTGTTTCAACGCCGCGATATCTCAGATTGTTTTGGCAGTCGATACACGGACAAAATATGTATCCCTTGTCTGTAGGTTTCAGATTGTTCGCCAACACCGTGCATAACTTATCAACTCCTTCTAAAAACTTGTCGTCCAAATTTCCGCTGTAAATCCACGAACGTTCCATCTCCTTCTAGCTATTTATATGAAGGCAGCCATTTCATACCGTCACCCGTGGCAGAGTCTTTACACTTTTGTATCTTATCAACCTAAATCCATCCATGAGTATTAAATCCCACCGGTGAACGTGTTTTTAATATGTAATTTATGAAAATTTCGGCAGCATCTCCCTACAGTTCTTCAAATGCACGATATTATGATATTAATCAATATATGCATTCGAAGAACAATAAAGAGATACTGCTGAAATAATCAATAAAGTACAATTAAAAACACATTCACACCCTAGGTGTGAGATTTAACAATCATGGACAGTCCCGACAGGGACTGCCGAAGATATACCTCTATTAGGTATATCTTGGGCGGATAACTATGTTTGGTAGTTTGTCAAATATTATATGTATATATGTAAATCTTACCTCTGGTAGACGATTAGCCGATGCTAAGACGGTTGAGGTCGGAAGCCAAAATAAAGTCGTAGTCCTGATGCATAAATGAAAAACGACAACATTAGAATTCATCAAAAAATCAAGGTTAAATGCTAGCTAAACCGCGGAAAAAAATCGACAGCATCTCCCCTATATTTCTAACGTCTCCAAATCAGTTTTATCAAAGTCAAATTTGCACGCACCATCTAGAACTAGTAACATACATAAACTTATCTTATTCTACTATATATGAAGTTTATTTATGACCTTCTCTGCAGTACTTCAGATTGAAGGACTGAAACTAGTCATTCTAGAACCATTAAAATACCGAAACTCATCTTATTCTTTCTGGTGGTTATAACAATAGCATTGTTGATTCCTGTCACAGATTGTGAATCAAACAGAGAGCATCTGGCATAGCAGATTGAGCAGTTGAAAATGAGCTATTTTCAGGAATCGGTAATATACTTGAACTTACTTTCTTTCCTGTGGCAGTTTTAAGTAGTAGCATTTTTAAAACTACACTATTATTTATTAATTGTAATACTAAATGCTAAGAATAAATAAATACAGCAGTTTACAGTTTGCTTTGCAAAATTACCGTTACTAAGCACCGAAGTGGGCAAGTAGTGTAGAAATCAGCCCACGAACTAGGTTGCAATTAACTGTGAATCTGGGCACAAATATATGAACAAGGTTAGAACATTTGCCATTACACTCTCAGGATTCGATAGAAACGAGGTTAGAACTTGCAATCGAAATGCATGTATATGAACAAAGTTAGAAAAAAACGACAATCAATCGATCGCATACCCAATACGCGATAGAGAGGTCGACGGTGAGACCAGTGGTAGATGGGTGGTGACCGGCGGCGATGGGAGTGACAAAGGTGGTGGGAGCGACGGCGGCGATGGCCGTTAGCAAGGTGACGGGAGAGAGGAGGCGATTTCAGTGAGGAAGATAGCGCGAAAGAAGAGTTACTGTAAGTACAGTGTGCAGAGTAAACGGGCAAATGTTGTAGTTAAAAGGACTTTAGATTACGGTTTACATGAAAACCGTAATGTAAAGTCACACTTTAAATGACGGTTCCTAAAGAACCGTAATCTAAAGTGTAACGAAATAAAAAAAATAGCGCGAAAATTATTTGGCCTATGCTGGGTTTCGAACTCAAGATCGATGGTGTTGACTCATGTACCCACGGCCATTAAGCCATGAGTCTTATTCGATCAAACATATGTAACACATTAATATAAAGTTATTTTTAATCTAAAATACACTGATAAACGACGTCGTTAACTATAATTTAGATTACGCGCGGCGTCGAAAAAATCAAATAACACGGGAAATATTTGGCGTCAGGTGAAAACGACGTCGTTACCATCAGTCGGAGGTAGGCGCGCCTTTTTTAGGACGGACTTTAGCTGACGGTTATTAGTAAACCGTAATCTAAAGTCCGTTGACCGTAAAGCGCGCGTCAACATGGGACTTTAGATTACGGTTTCACTGATAACCGTCATCTAAAGTCCGTCCTAAAAAAGGCGCGCCTACCTCCGATCGATTATTGCTTACGGTTAATTCAATAAACGTCGTTAATTAACTCCGGCCTTCATATTAATTACGGTTTCTGTTAAAGCCGTGATTAAACCACCGTCATTAAAGGCTTCCGTTCCACTAGTGACTCAACATTATGAGCGGCGTGGAGTAATGGCTATCTCGATGTCACTGTCACTAGAGCATCACTCTAGTATACAGTTGACGAAGCTTTAAATTGCTTTCCATGCCTTCTGTAGTAATGATAACACAGAGGCATAGGAATCGTTATAAGGCCAACAATGGCCTGGTCCACACTTGGACACCACGAGAACCCAAAGGAAGGTACCCCTCGTTAACCGGAGACCACCAATGTGGCGAAGATGTGAACCCATAGGAAAGGCTTCCATCTACTACAACAATTAAGCCTACGCATATAGATATTGCCAAGAGGCGACAAAACAAGGAAAAGACATTTCAAACCATCACAACTTAAAGGAGTAAGTATACTCCATATGCAGTATATAAGCAGGTACTAACATAGTAACCTTGCCATGAGACTTATGAGTGGCGACAAACCCCTCAACAAGAACTTTCACCTTTCAGTGATAAAATACTCTTCAATTAGAGAACGGGACTAGAAAACCCTTGAAGTTCCTTGGGATGTCCCGGTGATATACATATAAAGTAAAACCACACAGCTTGAGCCTCTAACCAATGCTCAGCACTGGAAGATAATAATTGTCAGGAACAATCAATGTGAATACCCAATGAACACCACGAATGACCCACGCTCAAGAGAGCTTGTAACCCTATAAACTACTTCATCCATTGTCAACCAAGACACTTGGTAAATTGCATCATGAATGATGAAGGAATGTGAGGTAAGCTAACCTACACATGAAACCTAATTGGAAATAAAACATCTCCACATTGGGAAGATAATAAAATTGCGGTATGCCACGACAACTGTCATACACACGAACAGAGGAAACCCTCAGTGTTCATGCCAAAAGGAAATGGTGCCAATGACAGTAGCAATGAGTAAAGAGAAACTACCACTGTAACGGAATCAGTAAAAACGATGTTGTATAATGAGTAAGGATATAGTGCGCAACAAGCGACCGTTATGAGGAAGTAGTTAGATAATGACACGGAGTATAAGTATGAGAAGACAGGCAGAAATATTCTTCCCTATCACATAAGTGATTTACTGCCAAGTGTTTACGCCCCTGCACTCTGTATGACTGAGTGTTTTGGTATGGCACTTGTACAGCTAATGATCTAATGAGATAGCTAGGAATATGGAAAATGTAAATCGTAGTAGACCCTTCTTTTCGCCAACAAACATGACAGAAGCCAGTTAAGTAAGCTTAGCAACAAACCGTGTGGCCTAAGGCCAAAGAAGCATGAAGAGTGTAAAACACACTAACCATCACAAGATGTGAATTCCATTGGAATAAAAGGTGAAAGGAGACATAAGGAAGTCACTAGGACCAACGCATAGAAAATGCAAGGTCATGCAAGTAAAGGCACTTGTACTGAACCGGGGAAACTGGTAGAATTTAGAAGCTAGTGACAATAGAGGAAGCACTACAACTAGGTAGTGACTCAACTTCGCCTGACAATAAGTCGGAGGAACTTAATGAATAATCGTGGAAGCACGAATAGCATGTGCAGTAGACTACCAGAGAGCTGGTTACAATCTAAAACTAATTGAGTTCAAACACGGTAAAAGAATATTGCATTTGTTTAGTAAACCTTATTCCCATAATAGACGGATAAAAGGTGATGTATAACACATTAAGGATAACACGAAGGGTGAGTAACCCAAGTTATCAGGGTCGCGCAGCAGAAGCTAGTGGGCCCTTACTAGGAGAAAATATACCTAGTAAGTATAGTAGAATGGCTATTAATGCCTTGAAGCCTAATAGGCTAAACCCGAATTAATTATGAGTTAAATAAACTCATATAGGAATTCTTGGTGCAAAGACTAAACCATTGGTATGGTTAAGACCCTTGACCAGATCATATTATATAGTATACCGTAGTGAAGCTAAACGCTCCAGATTGCCCAAATTGAGTAAACCAATGTTTAATAATAATAACATATGGTAGATTACGTGGGTGTAATCCCTTTTAAGGAGGGGAAGAGCGAAAACCGCTTAATATGAGTTTCATGAATAAAACACTTAAACTATAATATGCAAAGCACAAATGAGAATCGAATTGATGATTGGTACTTATGTTAAATAAACATATGCATCCATTCATATCATAATTATGGTAATTAGGCACCAGAGATGCAAATACCATAGGATGAATATACCCATCTTGTAACCCCAGTGTAAGAGTAATAGTAAGGAAGAGTAATGAGTAGTAGACGGAGTTCCACAAGTATCGTAACCCCTAAGAAGTAGTACGAACTGATTGCGAGTAATTGATAAAGGAAGTTCATGAGCAGCGTACTCCTAGGTAAATTATTGGAAGTAAAGTGAGGACAACTGAATTTTATAAGTACTGTATTCCTTAGTTAGAAAATTTGAGATGATAGAGAGTAATGAATGAAAGTAATGAAAGTTGATGGAATGAGCACTTAGGTATTGAACCACGGAGTAAAGTATTTGGGAAGTAGAGTGAGGATGATTGATGGACTGATTCCATCCTTTGGAGATGTATGAATTCGTAATCACAACTAGAAAGGGTAAAAAGATAGAAAGTGAAAACAATTAAATTGTTTGTTTGTTTGAAACTGATGTGGGAAGTCGAACTTGATCTTGATCAGATCAAGGGACACCGAACACAAATTGAAGTGGAAAGATAGTTCAACACTGATGCTGATCACATCAGGGTCGAATGATTCTTGAAGCTCCCCTCAAGTGGTCACAAGAATCACACATAGGATAGAAGTAACGAATATAAATTGGAAATTGGAGTTTTATGTTTTAGGAAAATTTCTAACTAATAGTTGTAAAAGGATTTCTTAGTCATGAGAATAAGGATTTGTTAGAAGCTTACACCAGGGAAGATAGTAGAGTAGCATGTTGTATTATTCCAAGGGCAGCAGGACATAGAGGAGTCCTGTGTCTGGATGAATGGAGTGCCTGCGGGATTATATTGTGTATTGCATTGCTTTGGGAATAGCTTTGCACTGTATGTATGTATAAACCTTGTAATGTGGAACCGGATGGTTGAATGTAATGCAGATTGGAGTGAGTACGGTATATTTGTATGGAATGGTATATAGAGACCTTGAGTGCTGAATTTGGGAATTGTAAGGAGGAAGAACGTATGACTTTGGCATTAGAAGTGTATGAATGAGTAAATGTAGTAATCATATAACCTTGAGCAACTTTGAGGACAAAGTTCTTAAGGGGGGTAGATTGAAATACCCCGAACTTAAATATAGCGATTAAATTATCCTAATCCATATTTAAGAGCCTAATGACCCTTAAGTAATATTGGTGAGGGAAAATAAATCCAAAAGAAATAAAGAAACGCTTAAAGAGCAAAAACGCTAAATAAGCGTTAAATAACCATAGGAGGTATGAGACCTCGGTTAGAGTATAATATGGAGTCTAAAGGCTTAATAAGGCCTAATAATATATGGGAACAACTCCCGAAGGAAACGGATCCAAATAATGCATTAAAATGCTAATAGAACTATAGCGCACATTTTTCGAGAAAAACCGAAAACGTGACTTTAAGTGGTCAAACGGACACGTAAAAATTGTGAATCATTAAATAATAATTACTAAGCATTTATGGAAGCTTAATAACCAATAAAAATAATTAAACGAGAAAATCCCAGAAAACGGGCCCGGTTAGTGAATAGTACCAAACCGGGTAAAATAACGAGCGTTTTCTGTAAAAGACGAAAAACGCTCCAGCTAGTAATACTGTGTGGGCCGATTTTTAATCAGTCAAAGGCCCTCTCACACACACACACACTAGCTAATTGAATCAGAGACCAAAAAGCAAAAAGGTAATAAAGTAAAAGTACCCCCCACACCCTCTCACCTCACCTTTCTCTTTTCTCTTTCTTCTTCCTCCCCTTCCCACCGATTTTGCTCCTCTCTCTCTTCTGGTTGGGCGATTTTGCAGCTCCAAAGGAAACCTCCATGGCTACTCCACCTTTTCCTCCATGCTCCATCTCCATTTGAACTCCAAATGCAAAAAAAAATTGCATATTCTTACTCTCATCATCATCCTCTACACTTCTCTCTTTTCAAAATCCAAAAATGAGGAAGTTCATTTTCCTGGGTATACCCCATTGGTGAAGAAAATGGCATCAATGTGTAGCTTGGAGTCCCTTCTCTCCATTAAGGTAAAAATCTACATGAAAAACTCATGTTTTCACCATCTCCTTTCATAACCGATTTTCACCCTTTGTAATGCCTTGTTTTCTCTCTCTCTCTCTTTTGAGCATCAACTCAACCTTGCAATGGTGGTGGATTCACCTTCTTGAACCAAGGGCTAAAACCCCTCCTAAAACACTCCAAAGGTAAACCCTAAAATTAGTGGTCTAAACCTTACTATGAACTAGCATTAATTTAAGGGTTGGTATGTTAATTATACATGTTTTGTGTGTTTTGGGTGATGGGAATGGAGCTTGGCAACTTCATTCCCCATGTAGCCGATTTTGGTGCAAAAGAGAGGAAGAAGGGAATGGGAAAAGAAATGAAGGAAAAATAAGCTCAAGGTAAGAGCTCCTTCATAATGTTAAATTCTATTGCATTAGAGTAATGGGAATGGGTAAACAAATAAAAGAACCTAAACTATTGTATTAGTATTGAAGTTTATGAAGTTTTGAGTATTTGGGAACTAGTAAGTACATTGTAGGCCTTAGAGCCAAGTATATTGTGTATGAGTATTGGTATTGATGTATTGAGATGGATTTATATAGCTTGTGTGCTGGTAGGACCCTTGTATGGGTGTGGCTAGATTAGGAATGAATTTGATGAAAAAGTGTGTATGTGGAGAAGTTAGAATTGTAGGTAAACTATGGCAAAAATTTGGTAGGAATATGTGCATTTATGGATGACTTGGTGAATGGGAGAACCAAGGTGTGTATTGGAGTTAATAGAGATGTTTGGTAATTATGGAATGGTAGTTGTAGTATGAGAAATAAGAATGTAAAAATCTGTAGAAAGAGTTGTTGAAATGTGTTGGAGAAACTAGGAGAACTTATGAGCATGCCCTAGTAAAAAGAGTGTTGAACTTGAGGAGGTAAGGTAATGCATTGTAGGCCTTGGAAATGGCATTAGTAGATGAGAATATGTATGGAGGAAGTAGGAGCCAAAATCTGTAGCAAACACAACTAGGAGAAATAATGTAAGTGCTAGAGTGCAAATGTAGAAAATATGTGTGTGAATTGGTATGAAAAGGAGTAAGGAGTTGGTAAAGGATTTGAGCATGTTTAGAAGCTTAATTAGGTGCCTAAACATGTGGGATTAAGTGTAGGAACAATGGGGAATTAATTAGGCAAAGTATGGGATGTAACAGATTTTAAAAACTGTAAATCTGTAGAAAACATAGCAGGGTCCGGGACTTAAGTCCAGGACTAAGTCCCGGACCAGTATACAAATTCAGGCCGAGAGTTGTAAGTGAAGGGTGGTCCGGGACTTAAGTCCAGTGCAAGGACCCGGACCACCCCATTGAAACCACCCGAGAGTATACTGAATTATGGGTCCGGGACTTGACTAGGGTACAAGGACCCGGACCACCTTGAAATTTCGTTCGAGAGTGAGGACCAACTCTGGTCCAGGACTTGAGATAGGCACAAGAACCCGGACAATGTACAAAAACAACCCGAGACTTAGGACCAGTGCTGGTCCGGGACTAAGGACCCAAACAAGGTCCCGGACCAACACCAAAAATGAATTCTAAGCTTATTAAATGGGTTTTAAGGTAAGGAAGTGAATGGTAATGATAGTATAAGATAATTAGTAATTGATTAATGATGTTTAAGGGTCATTAAAGGTATAAACAAGTTTGAGAAGTAAGTCAGAAATTGTAAGTTTAAGGACATTAAGTTAAACCGAAACAACGGGATAACGGGGTAAGTACGGGAGTAGTAATTATGTATGTAATGTGATACTTAGTATTGATTGAACCATTTGGCATGTAGTCATGGGTTCGAGACTAGGACTCAAAGAACACAAGTAAGGACTAAGGAACAAGGAGACACCCGGTAAAGTAAATTTCAGAAAAAGGTATAATTTCTTCATGCCCTGTATCCTAATCTGGTTACCCCGATTTGTGTGCTTATTTGATCACCTAAATAAGATAAATGCATGAATCGGACTATATTGCACTTACCTGTGCTTGATTTATGTGTTCTTGATATTTATTGTCTTGAACACTAGTTTGTATAATTCATGAAATATATGGATAAAGATGAAGTGTAATTGTAACTTGTAGTGTACTTGTGTATTGTACTGTAATTTGTATGGATGTATATATGAGCAATGTATTGTATTATTGTGGCTTGGATGTGTGACTTCTACTAATTCCTAACTACCTAAATTCTAACGTAAGTAATAAGTAAATTGGGATGATTAGAAGTCCGATATAGCTTCGGCCATGCGTGAGGATGAGGAGACATAAGAGGTTGGATCTGATTCCTGTTTCTTAAACTGGTCCACGGCCCAAACCCCTTAAATGGGTAGCATCCTGGATTGGTGAACCAAGTAAATTCCGGTGGTGGGACATAGTAGTCCTCGGGCCGGAGGTCCCGACGACTTGACTTGAGTAAATAAGTAAGTAAAGTATGAGTATGTATGCGTAAGTATTGTACGAGTAAAAAAGTAATCTTCACCCGATTAACCCGGGTGGACAAATGAAGCTAACAAGTATTGGGCATTGCATATGTATTGTGTATGGATTGAGTATGTAATGAGTATGTATTGTGCACGTATCGTGAATGTGTATTTCTGAAGAAGGTAAGTAAGTATTGTTGGACTTGTATAATCTCTTTGTATGTGTTGGAGTGTATACGTGTATTTCCTTGCGTAAAGTATTATAGTATTGTGTATAAGAGCATGTATGTATGTTTGAATGAAATCAATTGCATGTATTCGACCAAGTGGTCGGCGTACCCTCACTAGTATGCGGGGTATGCGGTTATCATATGCAGCGAAAGCTGACCCCCTAGGGGGAACATTTTTAGTGTGCAGGTACCCGAAGCAGACATGGTCGCAATAAGAGACCGGTGACAGTGTAGATTGTAGAGAATAGTATTGAACTTGTAGCCTTGAGGTAGTAGTGTACCGAGGGGGTACACCTTGTGCATTGTAAGTATGGAGAGATGAGGATTGGGTAGATGTAGACTCTTAACGAGTATGATTGAAATTGAAAGAGGTATTGTATTCGTGTAAGGAACTTAGTAAACTCGGTTATGAATGTTGTATTGAATGGTATTGTAAAGGAGCATAGTGTCGAATGGAGCAATGTAGTACTTGGTTGGTAAATGGAGTATGTATTGTAGATGTGTAGTACTCGGGATTCCGGTCCATCAGACCGATGCTGTATGTAGTAGTAGTAGCTTTGTTAGTCACGTGGGTGACTAACGCCATTGTATCACCCACCGTATGTAAGTATGTACCGCTGCGTGAATCTGGAAGTACTAGGAGATTGGACGGTAATGACAGTATTAACGGCAGGGTTGTTACATTGATGCTCTAGGGATATAGTGGGAGTGTGAATAAGTCTTGTGCAAGTTTTGGTAAACAAAGGATGAATAATGCCTTGTGAGAATCTAGGTGTAAGCTTGAGGAAGATGGAAGGAGTTTGTGTAAGGGAGGTGCTGTGGAGCAATAATGCTTAGGAGTGGTGATAATGTTTGTGAGATAGCATTTTGGTTAGTTTGATTTGTAGGTATGGTATACAACTTAGAAAACATAAGGAAAATACTACAAGTGTTAAGAGATTATGTGAGAAATTGGGTTATAAGGTTAGAGAAGGAGTTATGAAAGTTTAAGATGTTACTGTGGTATTAGAATATGCCTAAGATCATGTGTGAAGTTTGGGTGATTTATGGATGAAGAGAACAAGTATAACAAGACTTAGAATAATGTAAAATGTAGAAATCTGTAGCTGGTCCGGGACTTAAGTCTAGGGTGAAGTCCCGGACCAACCTAAAAACATGGCCGAGAGTTGCTTCAACCTTATGGTCCGGGACTTAAGTCTTGTAAGAAGTCCCGGACCACCCCTTGAATATAACCCGAGAGATTTCACAAAGTGATGGTCCGGGACTTAGGTCCAGTATGAAGTCCCGGACCACCACATTAAAACAGCCGAGAGATTGAACCAATTACTGGTCCGGGACTTAAGGTAATGACCAAGTCCCGGACCATCATAAAAATGTTGATTAAGCTTGGGAAATGTTAGGAAATGATGGGGAATGTTAGGTAATGATGTTATAAAGTTATTAAGGGCATGTTTGGAGGGTGTGAAGGCTATTAAGTGGGTGAACAAATGTAATAGATAATGAGAAAATGATGCACTTAAAAGTTTAAGTTAAAACCATAAGGACTTAGTAGGTAACAAGGGGTGAATATTAGTGGTTAGGGAAGTAAAGTAAATTGTGTTAAGCTGAGCTAAATGATAACCTAAAACTGAATGAATGTTTTAGGACTTGAGAATTGGGACTTGGAGGGAGATAAACCAAACAGTCGCCGACGGTGAACGGTACAGTCTTTCTTGTGACCTGCTTGCTAACGAGGTGTCCCTCGGCTTGTGTGCTATCTGTTTATCTACTATGACTAAGACAAGATAAAGTATGCAACCGGTTTTTATTGCTCTCGTTGTGTGTGTGTTTTCTTTTCACTAACCCACGAGACTTGAGGTCAGCTACTAACTATTTAATACACCGGACCTAAAAATCGTGATTAAATTACTCTAATATGATTATTAAAGGCCTAATGGTGCCTAAAGAGTATTGGTAAGGGAAATAAAACCAAAAGAAAAGAGAAAATGCGTAAAACGCGAAAAACGCTAAAACACGCGTTAAATGAGTATAAGAGATATATGATCTCGAGAGGATCCGAGATAGATTCCTAAGGCTTAGTTAGGCCTAATTAGTGTACGGGAATGGTTCCCGAAGAAAACGGATCCAAATAATGGATTAAAACACTAACGGAGTTTTAAAGCACGTTTTTCGAAAAAACCCGAAAACGTGACTTTAAGTGGTCAAACGGACCCGTAAAAAAATTATAGTTGATTAAATAACTATAAATAAGCATTAATGGAAGCTTAATAACCATTAAAAATAAAGAAACGAGAAAAACCCGAAAAACGGGCCCGGTTAGTGAATAGTGCCAAACCGGGTAAAATAACGAGTGTTTTCTGTCAGAAACCGAAAAAAACGCTCCAGTTCACACATATAGGTGGGGCCGATTTGTAGCACCCCTATAATAATAAAACAACAGCGGAAAATAAACTAAAGGTGCTACAGACCATCGGGCTCCAAACACCCGGTACCAACCTCACCAATTACAACCTTTACAATTAACTAAGTTACGGTCTGAACTTCGAGAAAACTTAACAAAAACATAACAACAATAAAACACATTCACTCTCCATAGACCTAATCCCATCCCAATCACTCATGCTCATCGTGGCCACCTGTAAGTCAATTTGTACCTGCAAGATGAAACCAAGCAGCCCACCCCGAGGGGCGGGTCAGTTCCCTGGAATGGAACTGGTACAATTCTCCAAAAAGAAACTTATAAAACATAACTCTTCAAAATAAACAGTAACATGAAAACAAACTCTTAAAAGTAAAACAGAGATAAAGCACTTCAAAACAATCAAGTTAAAGAGAAGAGAAAACAAGACAAAGATAGAGATAGAGAACTTCCAAACCAAGTCATCCACTTAAGTAGTCACACCACATAGTTAGTAAGCATCCATTGTTGACGTTAGAACCAATTCTGGTTAAGAAGAGAAAGACTTAAGTAGTCACAAAGGACTAGGAGTGACATTAATATCCATAACCCGTGGTAGACAGTCTATGTCTCCACCATTTCAGAAGATGATTCCCATAGACAAAATATGCTCAAGAGTGGAATAAACCAATTGGGAGAGATGGCCCCCACCGCCAGTCAGTTGTCACAAGGACGAGGTAAACAGACCTCCGCTGTCAGTTGTCACAAGGACGAGGTAAACAGACCTCCGCTGTCAGTTGTCCAGATGGACGAGGTATAGCAGACCTCCGCTGCCACCGACCCGTTCTCGGTCATCGGTGAAAAGTGTGTGCACCACTTAATATAAATAATCCATACTCAGTACCAAGATTAACATTTCCCATATTCCCATTAGATTATTAACTGCACAAGAGCAATACCAAAACACTCAGTCCTACAGAGTGCAGAGGCGTAAACCCCCAACAATTAATACCCAATAGAAAGAATCCATTCCCAATTAGGCTGATCAAACTCGACTCATGGATGAAACAATACCCATAGTCCAAAGGAAGAATTTACCAATACCAGATACTTTCCTATATTCCCAGTTACCCCACTAGATCATTAACTGCACCAGAGCAATACCAAAACACTCAGTCCTACAGAGTGCAGAAGCGTAAACCATAGGCAGTTAATATCTAGTGAAACAACTAGATAGGATGAACCAATAACCAAGGAAGTTTCACATACAGGCTCAGTTAGTCACATCAAGCTCAGTTAGTCACACAACAGTTTCATTTTGAAATTCATTCAAGATCAGTTGGTGTTCCAAAACATTCCATAAAGTCCATCAGCAAAAGTATCGAGTATGAGAAATCGTACAAAACATTCCATAAGGTCCAAAACACAACAAGCTGAGTACCAGAAATCGTACCTGGATAACGCCGTAGCAGTTCTAGTCAACTTGCGTAAACAATCAACAGTACTCTGAAGAATATTAAAGGTAGTCTATCATCAATCACTTGTAGCCTACGTTAAGCTTAAATAAACTCCCCACTGTTATTTCTAAATCTCAATTGTCTTTTAAGCCCTCACTTAAATGCTATGAATAACCTTTGACTTGTCTTAGAATGTTGTATAACTCAAGGTTGTAGACCAAGGAATGTATTTATTAACACTTGTTAATTGTTCCACCCTTATCCACTTTACCCATACCTAACCATAATTCTCACATTAAAGACCTTTATAACATAAGTGCATTATATGTTATTCAATCAATCTTAGAATTTAGAGACAACTACTAGACTCAATTATTTTATCTCTACTTTAGAATGACTTAATATTATAACCATTTAATTATCTTGTCTTAAGATGTTCAATTACTTTCATCCTGAAACAACTATATTTTAATTAACTCAAACCCTTCCAACTCTTTTACTTAGTATCCAAAAGTATATTATTCGCTTAATTATTACCTATATAATAAGGTGTTTTAAGATAACCCTTTTTATGTATCCTTACTTACATTTTAATTTCCCAAGTATTTAATTTTACACACATTCTCTCCATAGAGTATGTATAATCCTTTTGTACTAAATTTTAATAAACTTATGTCTTAAATACATTTTATATTACTTACAAGACCAAAGGTTTCAAAGGCATAACTTAATAAGTTAATTTCCTTTATTGTATTTTAGGATAAACATTATATCTCGACATAAGGTAAAATTTATCTAAGAACTAAATTCTGATTCATAATTGAAATTGTTAATTATGTAATAAGATAATCTATTATGAAAATCCCCATACCTTATATTCAAATGACACATTAATATTCCCAGTGTCAAAAAGGTAAATCAATATAATATCTTACGTAACCTAGTTTCATCTAATTAAAGGTTTAAAGATTTTAAGTATCTAATTTCTATTTATAAACCTTCTTATAAATTCTAACTACTACATACATTACTTAATTATAAACTCACATCCTGAATATTGGTATTAAATGTATTTTATATGGCTTATCAAATTCTAAGAACGTAAGGATTATTATTTAGATTAATTCCCCAATCATAGTTTAATATAGTTGTATATCATAATCCTTTTAATGATTTTATCACAAGATATTAAGTTATTACTCAATACTATAAATATTAAGAAATGATTAAATCTAGACTTATTTATCCTCTTCACATTTAGATGTAAAAGTAACTCATTTACTTTATTATTGTTTATATAATAAGAACATTTAAATGTAAAAGTATTTCATTCATTTTATTATCAATTAAATAATAAGATCTATTTGTGTAACACTTTATGTAAACTAATTACAAATATTCCTAAATTTCAACTTATTAATTTCTTAACCCAATTATAGATTTACATTGTGGTCACTGACTAAATATATACATGTATTTTAATACTGTTTATATAAATCCTAGAAATTCAAAGGTAACTAAAAACTCAATTCATAACCATAAAATAATACCACCTCATATAGTATTCTATTATTAGTATTATGTAGAGGTTTAGTTTAACTCATTAATTCCTTCATATTATATTTTCTATAAGGTATTTTATTCCTTTTATTTATTAATTTATCGTATATGTATGAAATACCCCAAACCTTGATATGTGGTTTAAATATCAAACTATGGTATGTAAAGGCTAAAAAGTGCCTTAGAAACATCAGTGAACAGTTTAAACCATAGTAAATGCAATAAATCACTAAGACACGGTTTGAGCAAAAACATGCTCTAAGCTATGAGTGAACTTGGTTAGGACCCAAAGAGCCTACCAAGACTTAATAATATTCAATTATGATTTAATAGGGCTAATTAAGTCCTTAGGAAACCTTGGTAGTCAGTTAAACCAAATAAAACACAAGGAAATACCTTAAAGTCAATCAGAGCAAAAATGTGCTCTAAGCTTGGGATAAATGTGTATAAGACCTAATGGTCACACCTATGCCTTATTTATATGTTAATGAACATATTAAATCAATTACTAAAGAAAACCAAGCTTGAAAACAAGTTAAAACACAAAATGTGCTTTAAGGAGTCTTAAAGCACGTTTTTGAAAAATTGTCTTGTAAATGAGTTTTGAATGGCTAAATGTCCATCATTACTCTTTAATTAACATGTGTACTATATAGTATCACATTTGGAAGTCTATATCAATGGGAAATCAAAAATTTCACTTCTATGTGCCTTGTTTTTGTGAATAGTGATTTTTATAAGCTAGTTTGTAACATATGTTGTCATAAGTAATTAAATTGACAAATAAAGACTAAATTACCCTTCTAACTAAATGGGGGCCGGTTTTTCAAGGTGTGAGTCACCAACTTGTAAAAGAAATCAAATAAGTTAAGTAAAGCTTAAAGTAAAGTACTATTTGCTTTTTACATAAATATCTTAACAAAAGCAAATTTATCTTCATTCTCTCTTTCCTTCTTGTATTCACACGGTTTCTTCATCTTCTCCTTTCCTCCATTTACGATTTACTATGGCAACCTCTCTTCTCCATCTTCACTTCCTTGCCAAATCCAACTCTATGCTCCAAATCAAATTCTAAGACCATATTTGTCTTAGTTAGACCAAGCTCTACACTTCTATCTTTTCAAATCTTCAAGAGCTCAATTCTGGTGCCATGGAGATTCACCATTGAAGGAGCTTGAGCTCACCTTTCTACATATTATTACTCTCCTTTACTTCTAGGTAAGGAATCTCAAAGAAAAATCAAGTTTCCTCCATGTTTTGTGTGTGACCGAAAATACTCATTGATGGAACTCTTTGTGTGACCTTGTTCTAGCTTCATTCCAATCTCTTATGGACTAGGTGGAGTCCTCTCTTCATAGATATTCAAACTCCCTTCAAAGATCAAGGTAAAACAACTACATTAATGTTTTTGAAATAATGTAAACCTAGGGTTTACTATGAGATGAAGCTTAAAGCTTGAATACTCAATATGTTGTTTGTACAATGTATAGAACTTGACAAGGAAAGAAATGCCTTACCGGTTTAGAAGGAAACAAGAGAGAAGTTTGAGTGGAAAAGAGGTAAATATGCTATCTCAATGTGGTTTAATGCCTTAGGAGAAATGAGCTTATGATGCTTGTTAAAACTACCTAAAGAGCAAATGGTGAATGACTTAGTAAGGAGTTCTCAAGGAGACTAGTAAAGGAACATATGTCTTGGTGTGTGTAATTGCAGGTCAAAGGCTTATGTATTGTGGAAATTCAGTGTTTAAGGTTTATGCAATTTAAGGGCCTAAGAGCCATGTTATTTAAGGGCCTAAGTGCCAAGCAATTTAAGTTATGCACTATATTGTGATGTAGTGCTAAATGGGTGAAGTTTGTGTATAAAATGTGTTTGATGGATTTTAGGTGTTCTTGAGTGCTTAATGGTGAAAACTATGAGTTTTGGAATGATGATGTGCTAAGAGAACCCATGGCAAAATTTGTAAAATGTATAAGGAGTTTTAAGTGCTCGAATGAACTTGGGTGAATTAGGAATTGGTAGGAATGAGTAAATGTCTCACTAAGGAAGAAAATGTGCATTAAGGTGTTCTAAGGTGCTATAAGGATTTAGGCATTGTCTTGGAAGTTCTAGAAACCCAATGAGTGTTATTAGGATGTATTTAAGTCTTGGAGAAGTTTGTTTAAGGTTTGGGTAATGTTGATGAATAAGGAGAGAATGATGTTTAAGTAAGGTTTTGAGAAAAGAATTCAAGAAGTTGTAAAAAGGAGATTTAGTTAGTAAGAAAAGAAGTTGAGAGATGATGTTAAGGTGTAGAGGAAACACCTTGGTGTAGTGGTCATTATTGGTGAACTACCACTTAGAAATCTTAAGGAGAAAACATCCCAAGTGCTAGGAATTTTGTAAGAAATTTGTGAATGATAAGATGGTTTTGGTGAGTGATTTAAAGAGTTTAGCACATGGCTAAAGGTGTGTTTGATGTGCCAAATGATGTTAGGAAACATTATGAGGCTTTAGGAGAAGTTTGGTGAAATTGGTTAGGTGTTTAAAGACTTGGAAATTGAATGTTTTGCCGTGTCCGAACTTCCGTCCGGACATGGAAGTTCGGACAGGCTCTGTTGGGTAAAGGATTTTCTCACTCCCGAACTGTGTCCAAACTTGGGAAGTCCGGACACAAGTTCGGACGTGACTGTTTCTATCTGGGATTACTCTCGAACTGTGTCCGAACTTGGGAAGTCCGGACACAAGTTCGGACGTGTGTATAGTTTTCAGTATTAGGTCGCGACTTGCGTCCGAACTTGGAGGTTCGGACACAAGTTCGGACAAGGTGTTGTATGGGCCAAAACATTTTTAAAGGTTATAAAATGATGGGGAGTGATGGTTAATGATGTTATGAGGTTGTTGAGGACATTTGAAGTGAGTTATAATGATGGTTGAGTGGGTGAAAAGTTGTAATAAAATGTGAAAGTAAAACAAGTTAAAAAGTGAAGTTATGTAACTAAACTAACGGGGAAAAATTATAAGCATTAGACATTAAATAATCCTGCAACCCCGATGTTAATAAAAGTATATGTAATGTTATCAGTTGTTCGAGAATTGCTCGAGGAACAAAGTGGACGTGGTAAAGTGGACTCCGGTGACAGGTATGGTTTTCTTACAACCTGTGTCCTACCGGATTACACCGGCTTGTATGCCAATGTGTTTTTCTGTATGTTTGCCACGTTGTAAGATAAAACATGTAATGAGTTTACAGTAATTCATATATGTGGCGTGTTCAACTCCGATACCATTTTACCTCGGCAGTGTTAACCTTAGTTAACTGAGTCTAGGATCATATGAGAGTTCGGTATTCGGAGTAAACGACCCGAACTATGGGACGTTCTAACCACGGCTATGCGTGTGTTAATTGTGTGATATGTGTATGTGAATGTAGCGATCTCCCTTGTATGTTTAACCCAGTGTAATACTGTATGTGTTGTCATGTGATAGGCTCCATAGTGGGGTTCTAACTAATATCTAAAAGTAAGTATGTACCAACAGTAGTGAGGAATCCGGTTTGGCCGGTCGCGCGTTGTTTGGGAGAGGGTATCCTTCTTAGCCTTACCCTTCTCTTTGTTATGGTTGTTTCCCTCACGGGTTATGATCTCCCATTAGCTTACTCCAAAGCTTAGCTATTCTGACTTATGATCGGTTTAGGGGGAACATGTGTTTGTGTGGTGTGTTCGGGCCTCAAACCCGAACCATCTTAACTTAAGTTACTCGTCCGACTATTAGGACGGTAATGAGTGTTGTTGTTATTGTATAACGAGCTTACCATGAGGGTGACATCATTCTCTAGGCTCACCAGTGATTTAACTATGTTTGGGTCGGTTCCTAAGAGGATCGTTCCCGTTATGTTATGTGAGGTTATTGTAAGCAATTCCTATTGCGATGTTATCATGTGCACGTCGATACGTGAAAGTGTTGTTAAGTTTTGTATGTGAGGAATGATATATATTGTGAGATATGAAGTGTGTGGATCATGGATATGAATCCCAGTTTGAGAAAAGAGGCGTTTAAGGATAACCCGATTTAAGGGTAAGTGTCGTCTGTTAAGGAAGTAGCTCCATTAGAGGAGGAACACTCTAGGGATATTGAATACCTTGAGTGACTTATTAAGTAAGGATATATTATCCGTTTGTTGAGCCCGTTGAGGCGAAATGATTATGTGTTGTGTGTTTACAGTTGCATGCATGAGTTAAAAATAATCAACCGCATGCTAAGAAAAAAGTTGGCGTGGCCCGGTAGCATGTGGGCTGCGGATTACCATACCAGCAAAGGTGCTGAGCCCCTTGGGGGCCACCCTTTCTCTCTTTTCCTATTTCAGGTACGAAGTGCTGGAAGCCGTTCGAGAGTAGGACGGGTAGTCGTTGTACAAGGGTAATCATTTAAGTGTATATACACAGTAGGTGTAGTAAGACCGAAATTGTTATCGGCATCAGTTTATAAATACTCGGTATAGTGGAAAGGTGTATGTTGCCGTTGTTGTTAATGGAAAGGGATAGTAATGTGTAGTCGCTCGGGAATTTAGCCCATCAGACCGGTACAGTGTATATGTATTAGCCTTGTTAGCCACGTGGGTGGTTAACGGCGTGTAACACCAAGAAGTTAAGTAATGTGTTGAAGTTTGTTTTCCGCTGCAGTTTGTTGTTAAGTGTGTTTGTTGTTGGATGGGGTGTTACAAAAGTGGTATCAGAGCGAAGTATCGCTCTGATGACTGAATTACCGAGCTTAGGAAGTACCGAGTTAGGATTTTAGTACTTTGGGTTAAGGGTTGAGTGATAGCGTGAGAGATACGCTAGTAAGGAACTACCGGTGACTACCGGAAACCTACTATATCCTTCCCGCCCTCCACAATCCCTGTTTTATAACTTGGGAAAGAACGCCAGAGAGATGAAAGTCCTCTCTTACTCGGGAATACCTGATCTGGCTGTTATTGAATACCTTTAGGGTACGGAGAGCCTGTCATACGGTAGATCCCGAAAACTGGGAATCCTGGAGACGGTTCTCATCTAAACAAGTGTTAACCGCATTTCATAGCGAAGAGTGAAGAATCAGTGTATAGAAGAATAGAATTTCCGGCAACTTGGGTCGACATGCTGAGCAGTCGAGAACAACCAGCTTGCAATGCACCAACCGTGCAACAGGCAAGAAGTGGAATAATGAACCCCGAGACAAGTGTCTACGGAACCACAGTTGTTAAATAATACACCAAAGGTATACCAACCAAGGAACTACAACGTAGTACCCAAACAAGAGACAAGTCTCAGTAACCACGACAAATACGTGGAATGGGCTACGAAGGAGATATAATACTAAGTAAAAAGAGTCTCCCAGAATGGGAAACACCCTAGTTGATGATTATCATGTGAAGACAGTGAGAAGTCACCCAGAGGAGTTATTATTAAGGCAGTAAGATCAGTGAGGGCCAACAAGGCCACTGATGACAGTATGGGTAAGGATAATACCACAACTAGTATGTGTTAAACCAATAGCCAGTTAGCATGACGCACTTGCCATAGCAAGTGCTGCTATAACAAGGCTGTTCGGGAAATTTATAATCACTACAAGTACTTGGTAAAGTACTAGAAAGTTAAATGTGATCGTCATAACAGTGGAAGGGCCTGTTAGCCTAACCTCTGTAATTGGAAGTACACCAGTCAGCAAGAAGCTAGACTTGGCTAAGGTAAGAAGATGTTGTGAAACCATGAAAATTTTCTTTCAAACCCAAATTTATTCAAACCCTTTCTTTTCAACACCAGATTTTCTTTCAAGCCAACACTTCTTTCCAACCTTCTTTTAAACCAAACCAGTGAAACCAAGGACAGTTGACAAGGATACAACAATGGATAAACTTTCCCTCGATTAAGTTCGGGAAGCATGGAATGATATTGTCAAGGGACAATATAAGGGAGTTGACAACAGAATACTTCACCTAGGCGTGTGACGGACACTACGAGTGTACCAACTGAAATGTGGGACGACCGCACTCCGATAGGAGCTTGTGGGCCTGACTGACCTGCTTAGGGGTTAGTTGGGTAAGTAGCAATGTATCAGTATGGTACCCCACATATGTATACGAGTGGAGTCCGAAACACGGGAAGTAGTCGACTCTGTTCTACGGTCATCAGTATAAATCAAACAACAGCCAAGGATTACCATGAATGGTAAAAATAAAGGAACCCATTTAGTTAACGAGACTAAAGGAATTAGTGAATTCCTTTCACACGAAATGCTAAGAGTCAGGAGGTTCGAAGTTGCACTAACTGTAAGTAAAGACATCATATACGTCTTAAGGATCTCCAGGATAAACATTTTATCTGGAACGATGACCCAGCCTGTACATGGCAAGCAGATGCCTAATGTGGACACATTAATGTGCAATGAACGGGATGAAACTCCCAAAATGAGTACCTACACTATCAGGAAATGTTGATCTTCACAGAAGAAGATAATAACCAGTTAAGAACGCAAAAAGGCGTGACTAACTGAATGTACCAATCGCTATGACCCAGATGTAAAGCATAACTTAGTAACACCAGGAGCAATCCTTGAAGGGTGTTCACATCAACAATTGTTACACACAACGACATGATAAAGCACAAAGTTGAACTAACTAACACCCATCTTAGACTATTTGTCAGGAAGGGTCAGGACGACGACTGACAACCTAAGGGGCATCCCATGAAAGGAAACGGAATGCAACGACCTTGTCATGGAGCTCAATATAATATCCAACCATGTAGGGTTGTACAGAGAAGTACATGTGTGGATAGCCTACATGAGCGCCTCAAGGCAAATAAGGCTTATAGGCCACAAATAAAATGTATATATAAATTAGATTGATTGCAGAAGTTTATGTTATATAAGTGAATAGAGTGGAGAACGAACCACTGCATTAAGAGTGGGGATACCTCTCGATATTGTGAGACCGCAGGAGCGGTAGTTATGTAATCAAGTTCAAGAAATATGTTAAGGACGGACAACGTTATTATTGAAAGAGAGCAGTTAGCTTAGTAGTACTGTGTATAAAGTGAAACACCGAGCTGAATAATGTCGGCTTGTGACTCGAATGATCGACGCTCAAGGAGCATTCAGTAGTCATCCAAATGAGTGATGACCCTATAACGAATGATATAGTATATGCGTGGAAGTTAATGTGACAGTAAATACGATGTAAGTTAGTGTTATACAACAAGCACGGTGCGCAGTAAGCGACCGTTGTATAAGTGTTGTGGCGGATACCAGTTATGGGTTAAACTCAATGGACATGCATCAAGTGATGATACACAGACTGGGCAATAAGCCAATGGTCGGTACTATGTGATAAGGAACTCAGTGTGAATTCCATGGCGAATCACATAAGGGATTTACTGTCAAGAGTTTACGCCTCTGCACTCTGTATGACTGAGTGTTTTGGTATTGCACTTGCGCGTTGATGATCGAGTGGGATAGCTAGGAATTGGAAACATGTCAATTGTGGAGGAATAATGTCATAATGGCCGATGCATAGGAAATGCAACCGCACCAATAAAAGAGTACTTGTGCAAAACCGAATGTGGAGAAATATGATTTACAGTAAGTGACTACAGTAGCACTAACTGCCAATAGCGGTATGGAATATACCACAAATGTTGTAAATAGCTGAGAGAGCACTACATACTAGGTAGTAGCTCAATCTCAACCGACAGTAAGTCGGAAGGGAACATTCAATCATTGTGAAATACATAGCTGTATATACATAAATTGTTTATGGAAGTAGATAGAAAGTTTATAACTCCACCGATGCGCTAACGGTAAGAGATACCACACGTCGGTTGAGAAACCATTGTTACCAAGGTGAGGTGACAATTGGGGATGTACGATACAGTAAGAATAACAAAAGGGGCAGTTAAGCTCTACAGTCACTAGAAGTTTCGCAGCAGAAACTAGTGAGCCAGTGATTCAAGTGTTGAATGTACATGGTGAACATGAGTGAATGGCTAATTATTAATGCCTAGAAGCCTAACAGGCCGGAATCGAAACCAATTAAAAGTTTAAACAACTCCAATGAGAATTCTTGGTTTAGGAACTAAACCGCCAATATGGTTAAGAGATCCTCTAATCAGAATCCATTGTGTAATAGGCCGCGTGGAAGTTAAAAACTTCACGACGGCAGAACATTTTAAGCCAATGTTTTGTGATTGATTACGTGGGCGTAATCCCTTTTAAGGGGGTAGAGCGCAAAACCACTTAGTGTATATTACCGTACAGTGTACGTAGGTATGTGACTTATATTGTGCATAGCACAAAATTATTGTTTTGATGATTGGTGTGTGTGTTTACGTAAACATACACATTCATTCATGGTTTAATTGTGGTAATTGCGCACAGAATGCGAATACCATTGATTTATTAACAGTTGTGAGTGATAGTACAAGTGTGGGAGTAGAGAAACTCCCGGGGGAACAAACCCCGACAGTGTATAAATGTGAAGTTGTGTGTTGTATTTTGATAAATATATGTGTATATACATACTATATAGTGATTCAAGAAAGGGCATGATACCGACATGGAACCTAGTGAGAATGAGATTCCCTAGGCAACAGGATTAAAGTGAGTGGAGGTAACTGATAGACGGAGTTCTATCCTTGGAGATGTTATGATCATGATTAGAATGATTTAAAAGATAGAAAATTGGGAATGAGTGATTTATTTGATGCTTGAAAATGAAGTGGGAAGTGGAACTTGATTTGCATGCGATCAAGGGAAGCTGAACACAATTGGGGTGGAAGGATAGTTCAACACTGATGCTGATCACATCAGGGTTGATGACTCTTGAAACTCCCTATAAGTGGTCACAAATAACCACGCTAAGAAAGAAGCAAAGAGCTTAAGTTGGACTTGGAGTTGTGTCTGTTTTTAAAAGGATTTTCAATTGGTATTTATAAAACGTTGATAGATACTTTACATAATTAAAGTCTCTTACTTAACCTCACAAGGAAAAATTTCAAATTTAAGTGATTGTTTTAATCTCCCAAAGGCACGGGGACGGAAGTGTCCATCGCGACCGGGTTCTGCGGGATCACAGTGTATCAAGGATATTTTTGATTGTTATACATGCTATGACATGTTGTGTGGTATGTGTAATAAATATTATTTGACCTTGAGTTCCTAAAGTATATGCTATCAAGACTTATGAGTCTAAATGTGTGTTGTGTTACATAGACCTATGTGTCTAAATGTTGTTATGTTACCCAAGACCAGTGAGTCAAAAGGGTTGTTATGTATGTGTAAATGTTGTTTGAGATACCCGGACCATTGAGTCCGAGGTTATCATGTGAATATGTTATGTTATGTATGATGTGAATGTGTTGCCCGGACCATTAAGTCCGAGGTTGTAATGAAAAGTGTGTTGATTATAGAAGTTTATTTCTGTAAGTAATCCCCGTATTCTAATCTAATGATGTGAGGGAAGTGTAAACTTCGAGGACGAAGTTCTTTTTAAGGGGGGTAGATTGAAATACCCCAAACCTTGATATGTGGTTAAATATCAAACTATGGTATGTAAAGGCTAAAAAGTGCCTTAGAAACATCAGTGAACAGTTTAAACCATAGTAAATGCAATAAATCACTAAGACACGGTTTGAGCAAAAACATGCTCTAAGCTATGAGTGAACTTGGTTAGGACCCAAAGAGCCTACCAAGACTTATAATATTCAATTATGATTTAATAGGGCTAATTAAGTCCTTAGGAAACCTTGGTAGTCAGTTAAACCAAATAAAACACAAGGAAATACCTTAAAGTCAATCAGAGCAAAAATGTGCTCTAAGCTTGGGATAAATGTGTATAAGACCTAATGGTCACACCTATGCCTTATTTATATGTTAATGAACATATTAAATCAATTACTAAAGAAAACCAAGCTTGAAAACAAGTTAAAAAAACACAAATGTGCTTTAAGGAGTCTTAAAGCACGTTTTTGAAAAATTGTCTTGTAAATGAGTTTTGAATGGCTAAATGTCCATCATTACTCTTTAATTAACATGTGTACTATATAGTATCACATTTGGAAGTCTATATCAATGGGAAATCAAAAATTTCACTTCTATGTGCCTTGTTTTTGTGAATAGTGATTTTTATAAGCTAGTTTGTAACATATGTTGTCATAAGTAATTAAATTGACAATAAAGACTAAATTACCCTTCTAACTAAATGGGGGCCGGTTTTTCAAGGTGTGAGTCACCAACTTGTAAAAGAAATCAAATAAGTTAAGTAAAGCTTAAAGTAAAGTACTATTTTGCTTTTTACATAAATATCTTAACAAAAGCAAATTTATCTTCATTCTCTCTTTCCTTCTTGTATTCACACGGTTTCTTCATCTTCTCCTTTCCTCCATTTACGATTTACTATGGCAACCTCTCTTCTCCATCTTCACTTCCTTGCCAAATCCAACTCTATGCTCCAAATCAAATTCTAAGACCATATTTGTCTTAGTTAGACCAAGCTCTACACTTCTATCTTTTCAAATCTTCAAGAGCTCAATTCTGGTGCCATGGAGATTCACCATTGAAGGAGCTTGAGCTCACCTTTCTACATATTATTACTCTCCTTTACTTCTAGGTAAGAATCTCAAAGAAAATCAAGTTTCCTCCATGTTTTGTGTGTGACCGAAAATACTCATTGATGGAACTCTTTGTGTGACCTTGTTCTAGCTTCATTCCAATCTCTTATGGACTAGGTGGAGTCCTCTCTTCATAGATATTCAAACTCCCTTCAAAGATCAAGGTAAAACAACTACATTAATGTTTTTGAAATAATGTAAACCTAGGGTTTACTATGAGATGAAGCTTAAAGCTTGAATACTCATATGTTGTTTGTACAATGTATAGAACTTGACAAGGAAAGAAATGCCTTACCGGTTTAGAAGGAAACAAGAGAGAAGTTTGAGTGGAAAAGAGGTAAATATGCTATCTCAATGTGGTTTAATGCCTTAGGAGAAATGAGCTTATGATGCTTGTTAAAACTACCTAAAGAGCAAATGGTGAATGACTTAGTAAGGAGTTCTCAAGGAGACTAGTAAAGGAACATATGTCTTGGTGTGTGTAATTGCAGGTCAAAGGCTTATGTATTGTGGAAATTCAGTGTTTAAGGTTTATGCAATTTAAGGGCCTAAGAGCCATGTTATTTAAGGGCCTAAGTGCCAAGCAATTTAAGTTATTCACTATATTGTGATGTAGTGCTAAATGGGTGAAGTTTGTGTATAAAATGTGTTTGATGGATTTTAGGTGTTCTTGAGTGCTTAATGGTGAAAACTATGAGTTTTGGAATGATGATGTGCTAAGAGAACCCATGGCAAAATTTGTAAAATGTATAAGGAGTTTTAAGTGCTCGAATGAACTTGGGTGAATTAGGAATTGGTAGGAATGAGTAAATGTCTCACTAAGGAAGAAAATGTGCATTAAGGTGTTCTAAGGTGCTATAAGGATTTAGGCATTGTCTTGGAAGTTCTAGAAACCCAATGAGTGTTATTAGGATGTATTTAAGTCTTGGAGAAGTTTGTTTAAGGTTTGGGTAATGTTGATGAATAAGGAGAGAATGATGTTTAAGTAAGGTTTTGAGAAAAGAATTCAAGAAGTTGTAAAAAGGAGATTTAGTTAGTAAGAAAAGAAGTTGAGAGATGATGTTAAGGTGTAGAGGAAACACCTTGGTGTAGTGGTCATTATTGGTGAACTACCACTTAGAAATCTTAAGGAGAAACATCCCAAGTGCTAGGAATTTTGTAAGAAATTTGTGAATGATAAGATGGTTTTGGTGAGTGATTTAAAGAGTTTAGCACATGGCTAAAGGTGTGTTTGATGTGCCAAATGATGTTAGGAAACATTATGAGGCTTTAGGAGAAGTTTGGTGAAATTGGTTAGGTGTTTAAAGACTTGGAATTGAATGTTTTGCCGTGTCCGAACTTCCGTCCGGACATGGAAGTTCGGACAGGCTCTGTTGGGTAAAGGATTTTCTCACTCCCGAACTGTGTCCGAACTTGGGAAGTCCGGACACAAGTTCGGACGTGACTGTTTCTATCTGGGATTTACTCTCGAACTGTGTCCGAACTTGGGAAGTCCGGACACAAGTTCGGACGTGTGTATAGTTTTCAGTATTAGGTCGCGACTTGCGTCCGAACTTGGAGGTTCGGACACAAGTTCGGACAAGGTGTTGTATGGGCCAAAACATTTGTTAAAGGTTATAAAATGATGGGGAGTGATGGTTAATGATGTTATGAGGTTGTTGAGGACATTTGAAGTGAGTTATAATGGGTTGAGTGGGTGAAAAGTTGTAATAAAATGTGAAAGTAAAACAAGTTAAAATGAAGTTATGTAACTAAACTAACGGGGAAAATTATAAGCATTAGACATTAAATAATCCTGCAACCCCGATGTTAATAAAAGTATATGTAATGTTATCAGTTGTTCGAGAATTGCTCGAGGAACATAAGTGGACGTGGTAAAGTGGACTCCGGTGACAGGTATGGTTTTCTTACAACCTGTGTCCTACCGGATTACACCGGCTTGTATGCCAATGTGTTTTTCTGTATGTTTGCCACGTTGTAAGATAAACATGTAATGAGTTTACAGTAATTCATATATGTGGCGTGTTCAACTCCGATACCATTTTACCTCGGCAGTGTTAACCTTAGTTAACTGAGTCTAGGATCATATGAGAGTTCGGTATTCGGAGTAAACGACCCGAACTATGGACGTTCTAACTTCTAACCACGGCTATGCGTGTGTTAATTGTGTGATATGTGTATGTGAATGTAGCGATCTCCCTTGTATGTTTAACCCAGTGTAATACTGTATGTGTTGTCATGTGATAGGCTCCATAGTGGGGTTCTAACTAATATCTAAAGTAAGTATGTACCAACAGTAGTGAGGAATCCGGTTTGGCCGGTCGCGCGTTGTTTGGGAGAGGGTATCCTTCTTAGCCTTACCCTTCTCTTTGTTATGGTTGTTTCCCTCACGGGTTATGATCTCCCATTAGCTTACTCCAAAGCTTAGCTATTCTGACTTATGATCGGTTTAGGGGGAACATGTGTTGTGTGGTGTGTTCGGGCCTCCAAACCCGAACCATCTTAACTTAAGTTACTCGTCCGACTATTAGGACGGTAATGAGTGTTGTTGTTATTGTATAACGAGCTTACCATGAGGGTGACATCATTCTCTAGGCTCACCAGTGATTTAACTATGTTTGGGTCGGTTCCTAAGAGGATCGTTCCCGTTATGTTATGTGAGGTTATTGTAAGCAATTCCTATTGCGATGTTATCATGTGCACGTCGATACGTGAAAGTGTTGTTAAGTTTTGTATGTGAGGAATGATATATATTGTGAGATATGAAGTGTGTGGATCATGGATATGAATCCCAGTTTGAGAAAAGAGGCGTTTAAGGATAACCCGATTTAAGGGTAAGTGTCGTCTGTTAAGGAAGTAGCTCCATTAGAGGAGGAACACTCTAGGGATATTGAATACCTTGAGTGACTTATTAAGTAAGGATATATTATCCGTTTGTTGAGCCCGTTGAGGCGAAATGATTATGTGTTGTGTGTTTACAGTTGCATGCATGAGTTAAAAATAATCAACCGCATGCTAAGACGACAATTAGTTGTGCGTGGCCCGTAGCATGTGGGCTGCGGGATTACCATACCAGCAAAGGTG
Source organism: Limonium bicolor (assembly GCA_023374045.1). Classification (NCBI taxonomy): domain Eukaryota; kingdom Viridiplantae; phylum Streptophyta; class Magnoliopsida; order Caryophyllales; family Plumbaginaceae; genus Limonium; species Limonium bicolor. Next base: position 276,430,403 of record CM041780.1, read on the forward strand.
CTGAGCCTCTTGGGGGCCACCCTTTCTCTTCTTTTCCTATTTCAGGTACGAAGTGCTGGAAGCCGTTCGAGAGTAGGACGGGTAGTCGTTGTACAAGGGTAATCATTTAAGTGTATATACCAATAGGTGTAGTAAGACCGAAATTGTTATCGGCATCAGTTTATAAATACTCGGTATAGTGGAAAGGTGTATGTTGCCGTTGTTGTTAATGGAAAGGGATAGTAATGTGTAGTCGCTCGGGAATTTAGCCCATCAGACCGGTACAGTGTATATGTATTAGCCTTGTTAGCCACGTGGGTGGTTAACGGCGTGTAACACCAGAAGTTAAGTAATGTGTTGAAGTTTGTTTTCCGCTGCAGTTTGTTGTTAAGTGTGTTTTGTTGTTGGATGGGGTGTTACAAAAGTGGTATCAGAGCGAAGTATCGCTCTGATGACTGAATTACCGAGCTTAGGAAGTACCGAGTTAGGATTTTAGTACTTTGGGTTAAGGGTTGAGTGATAGCGTGAGAGATACGCTAGTAAGGAACTACCGGTGACTACCGGAAACCTACTATATCCTTCCCGCCCTCCACAATCCCTGTTTTATAACTTGGGAAAGAACGCCAGAGAGATGAAAGTCCTCTCTTACTCGGGAATACCCGATCTGGCTGTTATTGAATACCGTTAGGTACGGAGAGCCTGTCATACGGTAGATCCCGAAAACTGGGAATCCCGGAGACGGTTCCCATCTAAACAAGTGTTAACCGCATTTCATAGCGAAGAGTGAAGAATCAGTGTATAGAAGAATAGAATTTCCGGCAACTTGGGTCGACATGCTGAGCAGTCGAGAACAACCAGCTTGCAATGCACCAACCGTGCAACAGCAAGCAAGAAGTGGAATAATGAACCCCGAGACAAGTGTCTACGGAACCATAGTTGTTAAATAATACACCAAAGGTATACCAACCAAGGAACTACAACGTAGTACCCAAACAAGAGACAAGTCTCAGTAACCACGACAAATACGTGGAATGGGCTACGAAGGAGATATAATACTAAGTAAAAAGAGTCTCCCAGAATGGGAAACACCCTAGTTGATGATTATCATGTGAAGACAGTGAGAAGTCACCCAGAGGAGTTATTATTAAGGCAGTAAGATCAGTGAGGGCCAACAAGGCCACTGATGACAGTATGGGTAAGATAATACCACAACTAGTATGTGTTAAACCAATAGCCAGTTAGCATGACGCACTTGCCATAGCAAGTGCTGCTATAACAAGGCTGTTCGGGAAATTTATAATCACTACAAGTACTTGGTAAAGTACTAGAAAGTTAAATGTGATCGTCATAACAGTGGAAGGGCCTGTTAGCCTAACCTCTGTAATTGGAAGTACACCAGTCAGCAAGAAGCTAGACTTGGCTAAGGTAAGAAGATGTTGTGAAACCATGAAAATTTTCTTTCAAACCCAAATTTATTCAAACCCTTTCTTTTCAACACCAGATTTTCTTTCAAGCCAACACTTCTTTCCAACCTTCTTTTAAACCAAACCAGTAAACCAAGGACAGTTGACAGGATACAACATGGATAAACTTTCCCTCGATTAAGTTCGGGAAGCATGGAATGAATATTGTCAAGGGACAATATAAGGGAGTTGACAACAGAATACTTCACCTAGGCGTGTGACGGACACTACGAGTGTACCAACTGAAATGTGGGACGACCGCACTCCGATAGGAGCTTGTGGGCCTGACTGACCTGCTTAGGGTTAGTTGGGTAAGTAGCAATGTATCAGTATGGTACCCCACATATGTATACGAGTGGAGTCCGAAACACGGGAAGTAGTCGACTCTGTTCTACGGTCATCAGTATAAATCAAACAACAGCCAAGGATTACCATGAATGGTTAAAATAAAGGAACCCAGTTAAGTTAACGAGACTAAAGGAATTAGTGAATTCCTTTCAACGAAATGCTTAAGAGTCAGGAGGTGCGAAGTGCACTAACTGTAATGTAAAGACATCATATACGTCTTAAGGATCCTCAGGGATAAACATGTTAGCTGGAACGATGACCCAGCCTGTACATGGCAAGCAGATGCCTAATGTGGACACATTAATGTGCAATGAACGGGATGAAACTCCCAGAATGAGTACCTACACTATCAGGAAATGTTGATCTTCACAGAAGAGATAATAACCAGTTAAGAACGCAAAAAGGCGTGACTAACTGAATGTACCAATAGCTATGAACCAGATGTAAAAGCATAACTTAGTAACACCCAGGAGCAATCCTTGAAGGGTGTTCACATCAACAATTGTTACACGAAACGACATGATAGAAGCACAAAGGTTGAAACTAACACCCAGCTTAGACATAAGTTGTCAGGAGACGGACTGACAAACCTAAGGGGCATCCCATGAAAGGAAACGGAATGCAACGACCTTGTCATGGAGCTCAATATAATATCCAAACCATGTAAGGTCGTACAGAGAAGTACATGTGTGTGGATAGCCTACAATGAGCGCAGCTCAAGGCAAATAAGGCTTATAGGCCACAAATAAAATGTATTATATAAATTAGATTGATTGCAGAAGTTTATGTTATATAAGTGAATAGAGTGGAGAACGAACCACTGCATTAAGAGTGGGGATACCTCTCGATATTGTGAGACCGCAGGAGCGGTAGTTATGTAATCAAGTTCAAGAAATATGTTAAGGATGGACAACGTTATTATTGAAAGAGAGCAGTTAGCTTAGTAGTACGTGTGTATAAAGTGAAACACCGAGCTGAATAATGTCGGCTTGTGACTCGAATGATCGACGCTCAAGGAGCATTCAGTAGTCATCCAAATGAGTGATGAACCATAATACGAATGATATAAGTATATGCGTGGAAGTTAATGTGACAGTAAATACGATGTAAGTTAGTGTTATACAACAAGCACGGTGCGCAGTAAGCGACCGTTGTATAAGTGTTGTGGCGGATAAGACCAGTTATGGGTTAAACTCAATGGACATGCAAGCAAGTGATGATACACAGACTGGGCAATAAGCCAATGGTCGGTACTATGTGATAAGGAAACTCAGTGTGAATTCCATGGCGAATCACATAAGGGATTTACTATCAAGAGTTTACGCCTCTGCACTCTGTATGACTGAGTGTTTTGGTATTGCACTTGCGCGGTGATGATCGAGTGGGATAGCTAGGAATTGGAAACATGTCAATTGTGGAGGAATAATGTCATAATGGCCGATGCATAGGAAATGCAAGACCGCACCAATAAAAGAGTACTTGTGCAAAACCGAATGTGGAGATATGATTTACAGTAAGTGACTACAGTAGCATTAACTAACTGCAAATAGCGGTATGGAATATACCACAAATGTTGTAAATAGCTGAGAGAGCACTACATACTAGGTAGTAGCTCAATCTCAACCGACAGTAAGTCGGAAGGGAACAAGTCAATCATTGTGAAATACATAGCTGTATATACAGTAAATTGTTATGGAAGTAGATAGAAAGTTTATAACTCACCGAATGCGCTAACGGTAAGAGATACCACGCGTCGGTTGAGAAAACCATTGTTACCAAGGTGAAGGTGACAATTGGGGATGTACGATACAGTAAGAAAACAAAAGGGGCAGTTAAGCTCTACAGTCACTAGAGTTTCGCAGCAGAAACTAGTGAGCCAGTGATTCAAGTGTTGAATGTACATGGTGAACATGAGTGAATGGCTAATTATTAATGCCTAGAAGCCTAACAGGCCGGAATCGAAACCAATTAAGAGTTTAAACAAACTCCAATGAGAATTCTTGGTTTAGGAACTAAACCGCCAATATGGTTAAGATCCTCTAATCAGAATCCATTGTGTAATAGGCCGCGTGGAAGTTAAAACACTTCACGACGGCAGAACATTTAAGCCAATGTTTAGTGATTGATTACGTGGGCGTAATCCCTTTTAAGGGGGGTAGAGCGCAAAACCACTTAGTGTATATTACCGTACAAGTGTACGTAGTGTATGTGACTTATATTGTGCATAGCACAAAATTATTGTTTTGATGATTGGTGTGTGTGTTACGTAAACATACACATTCATTCATGGTTTAATTGTGGTAATTGCGCACAGAAGATGCGAATACCATTGATTTATTAACAGTTGTGAGTGATAGTACAAGTGTGGGAGTAGAGAAACTCCCGGGGGAACAAACCCCGACAGTGTATAAATGTGAAGTTGTGTGTTGTATTTTGATAAAATATATGTGTATATACATACTATATAGTGATTCAAGAAAGGGCATGATACCGACATGGAACCTAGTGAGAATGAGATTCCCTAGGCAACAGGATTAAAGTGAGTGGAGGTAACTGATAGACGGAGTTCTATCCTTTGAGATGTTATGATCATGATTAGAATGATTTAAAAGATAGAAAATTGGGAATGATTTATTTTGATGCTTGAAAATGAAGTGGGAAGTGGAACTTGATTTGCATGCGATCAAGGGAAGCTGAACACAAATTGGGGTGGAAGGATAGTTCAACACTGATGCTGATCACATCAGGGTTGGATGACTCTTGAAACTCCCTATAAGTGGTCACAATAACCACGCTAAGAAAAGAAGCAAAGAGCTTAAGTTGGACTTGGAGTTGTGTCTGTTTTTAAAAGGATTTTCAATTGGTATTTATAAAACGTTGATAGATACTTTACATAATTAAAGTCTTCTTACTTAACCTCACAAGGAAAAATTTCAAATTTAAGTGATTGTTTTAATCTCCCAAAGGCACGGGGACGGAAGGTGTCCATCGCGACCGGGTTCTGCGGGATCACAGTGTGTATCAAGGATATTTTTGATTGTTATACATGCTATGACATGTTGTGTGGTATGTGTAATAAATATTATTTTGACCTTGAGTTCCTAAAGTATATGCTATCAAGACCTTTGAGTCTAAATGTGTTGTGTTACATAGACCTATGTGTCTAAATGTTGTTATGTTACCCAAGACCAGTGAGCCAAAAGGTTGTTATGTATGTGTAAATGTTGTTGAGATACCCGGACCATTGAGTCCGAGGTATCATGTGAATATGTTATGTTATGTATGAATGTGAATGTGTTGCCCGGACCATTAAGTCCGAGGTTGTAATGAAAAGTGTGTTTGATTATAGAAGTTTATTTCTGTAAGTAATCCCCGTATTCTAATCTAATGATGTGAGGGAAGTGTAAACTTCGAGGACGAAGTTCTTTTAAGGGGGGTAGATTGAAATACCCCAAACCTTGATATGTGGTTTAAATATCAAACTATGGTATGTAAAGGCTAAAAAGTGCCTTAGAAACATCAGTGAACAGTTTAAACCATAGTAAATGCAATAAATCACTAAGACACGGTTTGAGCAAAAACATGCTCTAAGCTATGAGTGAACTTGGTTAGGACCCAAAGAGCCTACCAAGACTTAATAATATTCAATTATGATTTAATAGGGCTAATTAAGTCCTTAGGAAACCTTGGTAGTCAGTTAAACCAAATAAAACACAAGGAAATACCTTAAAGTCAATCAGAGCAAAAATGTGCTCTAAGCTTGGGATAAATGTATAAGACCTAATGGTCACACCTATGCCTTATTTATATGTTAATGAACATATTAAATCAATTACTAAAGAAAACCAAGCTTGAAAACAAGTTAAAACACAAAATGTGCTTTAAGGAGTCTTAAAGCACGTTTTTGAAAAATTGTCTTGTAAATGAGTTTTGAATGGCTAAATGTCCATCATTACTCTTTAATTAACATGTGTACTATATAGTATCACATTTGGAAGTCTATATCAATGGGAAATCAAAAATTTCACTTCTATGTGCCTTGTTTTTGTGAATAGTGATTTTTATAAGCTAGTTTGTAACATATGTTGTCATAAGTAATTAAATTGACAAATAAAGACTAAATTACCCTTCTAACTAAATGGGGGCCGGTTTTTCAAGGTGTGAGTCACCAACTTGTAAAAGAAATCAAATAAGTTAAGTAAAGCTTAAAGTAAAGTACTATTTTGCTTTTTACATAAATATCTTAACAAAAGCAATTTATCTTCATTCTCTCTTTCCTTCTTGTATTCACACGGTTTCTTCATCTTCTCCTTTCCTCCATTTACGATTTACTATGGCAACCTCTCTTCTCCATCTTCACTTCCTTGCCAAATCCAACTCTATGCTCCAAATCAAATTCTAAGACCATATTTGTCTTAGTTAGACCAAGCTCTACACTTCTATCTTTTCAAATCTTCAAGAGCTCAATTCTGGTGCCATGGAGATTCACCATTGAAGGAGCTTGAGCTCACCTTTCTACATATTATTACTCTCCTTTACTTCTAGGTAAGGAATCTCAAAGAAAATCAAGTTTCCTCCATGTTTTGTGTGTGACCGAAAATACTCATTGATGGAACTCTTTGTGTGACCTTGTTCTAGCTTCATTCCAATCTCTTATGGACTAGGTGGAGTCCTCTCTTCATAGATATTCAAACTCCCTTCAAAGATCAAGGTAAAACAACTACATTAATGTTTTTGAAATAATGTAAACCTAGGGTTTACTATGAGATGAAGCTTAAAGCTTGAATACTCATATGTTGTTTGTACAATGTATAGAACTTGACAAGGAAAGAAATGCCTTACCGGTTTAGAAGGAAACAAGAGAGAAGTTTGAGTGGAAAAGAGGTAAATATGCTATCTCAATGTGGTTTAATGCCTTAGGAGAAATGAGCTTATGATGCTTGTTAAAACTACCTAAAGAGCAAATGGTGAATGACTTAGTAAGGAGTTCTCAAGGAGACTAGTAAAGGAACATATGTCTTGGTGTGTGTAATTGCAGGTCAAAGGCTTATGTATTGTGGAAATTCAGTGTTTAAGGTTTATGCAATTTAAGGGCCTAAGAGCCATGTTATTTAAGGGCCTAAGTGCCAAGCAATTTAAGTTATTCACTATATTGTGATGTAGTGCTAAATGGGTGAAGTTTGTGTATAAAATGTGTTTGATGGATTTTAGGTGTTCTTGAGTGCTTAATGGTGAAAACTATGAGTTTTGGAATGATGATGTGCTAAGAGAACCCATGGCAAAATTTGTAAAATGTATAAGGAGTTTTAAGTGCTCGAATGAACTTGGTGAATTAGGAATTGGTAGGAATGAGTAAATGTCTCACTAAGGAAGAAAATGTGCATTAAGGTGTTCTAAGGTGCTATAAGGATTTAGGCATTGTCTTGGAAGTTCTAGAAACCCAATGAGTGTTATTAGGATGTATTTAAGTCTTGGAGAAGTTTGTTTAAGGTTTGGGTAATGTTGATGAATAAGGAGAGAATGATGTTTAAGTAAGGTTTTGAGAAAAGAATTCAAGAAGTTGTAAAAAGGAGATTTAGTTAGTAAGAAGAAGAAGTTGAGAGATGATGTTAAGGTGTAGAGGAACACCTTGGTGTAGTGGTCATTATTGGTGAACTACCACTTAGAAATCTTAAGGAGAAAACATCCCAAGTGCTAGGAATTTTGTAAGAAATTTGTGAATGATAAGATGGTTTTGGTGAGTGATTTAAAGAGTTTAGCACATGGCTAAAGGTGTGTTTGATGTGCCAAATGATGTTAGGAAACATTATGAGGCTTTAGGAGAGTTTGGTGAAATTGGTTAGGTGTTTAAAGACTTGGAAATTGAATGTTTTGCCGTGTCCGAACTTCCGTCCGGACATGGAAGTTCGGACAGGCTCTGTTGGGTAAAGGATTTTCTCACTCCCGAACTGTGTCCGAACTTGGGAAGTCCGGACACAAGTTCGGACGTGACTGTTTCTATCTGGGATTTACTCTCGAACTGTGTCCGAACTTGGGAAGTCCGGACACAAGTTCGGACGTGTGTATAGTTTTCAGTATTAGGTCGCGACTTGCGTCCGAACTTGGAGGTTCGGACACAAGTTCGGACAAGGTGTTGTATGGGCCAAAACATTTGTTAAAGGTTATAAAATGATGGGGAGTGATGGTTAATGATGTTATGAGGTTGTTGAGGACATTTGAAGTGAGTTATAATGATGGTTGAGTGGGTGAAAAGTTGTAATAAATGTGAAAGTAAAACAAGTTAAAAAGTGAAGTTATGTAACTAAACTAACGGGGAAAAATTATAAGCATTAGACATTAAATAATCCTGCAACCCCGATGTTAATAAAAGTATATGTAATGTTATCAGTTGTTCGAGAATTGCTCGAGGAACATAAGTGGACGTGGTAAAGTGGACTCCGGTGACAGGTATGGTTTTCTTCACAACCTGTGTCCTACCGGATTACACCGGCTTGTATGCCAATGTGTTTTTCTGTATGTTTGCCACGTTGTAAGATAAAACATGTAATGAGTTTACAGTAATTCATATATGTGGCGTGTTCAACTCCGATACCATTTAACCTCGGCAGTGTTAACCTTAGTTAACTGAGTCTAGGATCATATGAGAGTTCGGTATTCGGAGTAAACGACCCGAACTATGGAACGTTCTAACCACGGCTATGCGTGTGTTAATTGTGTGATATGTGTATGTGAATGTAGCGATCTCCCTTGTATGTTTAACCCAGTGTAATACTGTATGTGTTGTCATGTGATAGGCTCCATAGTGGGGTTCTAACTAATATCTAAAAGTAAGTATGTACCAACAGTAGTGAGGAATCCGGTTTGGCCGGTCGCGCGTTGTTTGGGAGAGGGTATCCTTCTTAGCCTTACCCTTCTCTTTGTTATGGTTGTTTCCCTCACGGGTTATGATCTCCCATTAGCTTACTCCAAAGCTTAGCTATTCTGACTTATGATCGGTTTAGGGGGAACATGTGTTTGTGTGGTGTGTTCGGGCCTCCAAACCCGAACCATCTTAACTTAGTTACTCGTCCGACTATTAGGACGGTAATGAGTGTTGTTGTTATTGTATACGAGCTTACCATGAGGGTGACATCATTCTCTAGGCTCACCAGTGATTTAACTATGTTTGGGTCGGTTCCTAAGAGGATCGTTCCCGTTATGTTATGTGAGGTTATTGTAAGCAATTCCTATTGCGATGTTATCATGTGCACGTCGATACGTGAAAGTGTTGTTAAGTTTTGTATGTGAGGAATGATATATATTGTGAGATATGAAGTGTGTGGATCATGGATATGAATCCCAGTTTGAGAAAAGAGGCGTTTAAGGATAACCCGATTTAAGGGTAAGTGTCGTCTGTTAAGGAAGTAGCTCCATTAGAGGAGGAACACTCTAGGGATATTGAATACCTTGAGTGACTTATTAAGTAAGGATATATTATCCGTTTGTTGAGCCCGTTGAGGCGAAATGATTATGTGTTGTGTGTTTACAGTTGCATGCATGAGTTAAAAATAATCAACCGCATGCTAAGACGACAATTAGTTGTGCGTGGCCCGGTAGCATGTGGGCTGCGGGATTACCATACCAGCAAAGGTGCTGAGCCTCTTGGGGGCCACCCTTTCTCTTCTTTTCCTATTTCAGGTACGAAGTGCTGGAAGCCGTTCGAGAGTAGGACGGGTAGTCGTTGTACAAGGGTAATCATTTAAGTGTATATACATAGGTGTAGTAAGACCGAAATTGTTATCGGCATCAGTTTATAAATACTCGGTATAGTGGAAAGGTGTATGTTGCCGTTGTTGTTAATGGAAGGGATAGTAATGTGTAGTCGCTCGGGAATTTAGCCCATCAGACCGGTACAGTGTATATGTATTAGCCTTGTTAGCCACGTGGGTGGTTAACGGCGTGTAACACCAAGAAGTTAAGTAATGTGTTGAAGTTTGTTTTCCGCTGCAGTTTGTTGTTAAGTGTGTTTGTTTGTTGGATGGGGTGTTACAAAAGTGGTATCAGAGCGAAGTATCGCTCTGATGACTGAATTTACCGAGCTTAGGAAGTACCGAGTTAGGATTTTAGTACTTTGGGTTAAGGTTGAGTGATAGCGTGAGAGATACGCTAGTAAGGAACTACCGTGACTACCGGAAACCTACTATATCCTTCCCCCCCACAATCCCTGTTTTATAACTTGGGAAAGAACGCCAGAGAGATGAAAGTCCTCTCTTACTCGGGAATACCCGATCTGGCTGTTATTGAATACCGTTAGGGTACGGAGAGCCTGTCATACTGTAGATCCCGAAAACTGGGAATCCCGGAGACGGTTTCCCATCTAAACAAGTGTTAACCGCATTTCATATAGCGAAGAGTGAAGAATCAGTGTATAGAAGAATAGAATTTCCGGCAACTTGGGTCGACATGCTGAGCAGTCGAGAACAACCAGCTTGCAATGCACCAACCGTGCAACAGGCAAGAAGTGGAATAATGAACCCGAGACAAGTGTCTACGGAACCATAGTTGTTAAATAATACACCAAAGGTATACCAACCAAGGAACTACAACGTAGTACCCAAACAAGAGACAAGTCTCAGTAACACGACAATACGTGGAATGGGCTACGAAGGAGATATAATACTAAGTAAAAAGAGTCTCCCAGAATGGGAAACACCCTAGTTGATGATTATCATGTGAAGACAGTGAGAAGTCACCCAGAGGAGTTATTATTAAGGCAGTAAGATCAGTGAGGGCCAACAAGGCCACTGATGACAGTATGGGTAAGGATAATACCACAACTAGTATGTGTTAAACCAATAGCCAGTTAGCATGACGCACTTGCCATAGCAAGTGCTGCTATAACAAGGCTGTTCGGGAAATTTATAATCACTACAAGTACTTGGTAAAGTACTAGAAAGTTAAATGTGATCGTCATAACAGTGGAAGGGCCTGTTAGCCTAACCTCTGTAATTGGAAGTACACCAGTCAGCAAGAAGCTAGACTTGGCTAAGGTAAGAAGATGTTGTGAAACCATGAAATTTTCTTTCAAACCCAATTTATTCAAACCCTTTCTTTTCAACACCAGATTTTCTTTCAAGCCAACACTTCTTTCCAACCTTCTTTTAAACCAAACCAGTGAAACCAAGGACAGTTGACAAGGATACAACAATGGATAAACTTTCCCTCGATTAAGTTCGGGAAGCATGGAATGATTATTGTCAAGGGACAATATAAGGGAGTTGACAACAGAATACTTCACCTAGGCGTGTCACGGACACTACGAGTGTACCAACTGAAATGTGGGACGACCGCACTCCGATAGGAGCTTGTGGGCCTGACTGACCTGCTTAGGGGTTAGTTGGGTAAGTAGCAATGTATCAGTATGGTACCCCACATATGTATACGAGTGGAGTCCGAAACACGGGAAGTAGTCGACTCTGTTCTACGGTCATCAGTATAAATCAAACAACAGCCAAGGATTACCATGAATGGTTAAAATAAGGAACCCAGTTAAGTTAACGAGACTAAAGGAATTAGTGAATTCCTTTCAACGAAATGCTTAAGAGTCAGGAGGTGCGAAGTGCACTAACTGTAATGTAAAGACATCATATACGTCTTAAGGATCCTCAGGGATAAACATGTTAGCTGGAACGATGACCCAGCCTGTACATGGCAAGCAGATGCCTAATGTGGACACATTAATGTGCAATGAACGGGATGAAACTCCCAGAATGAGTACCTACACTATCAGGAAATGTTGATCTTCACAGAAGAAGATAATAACCAGTTAAGAACGCAAAAAGGCGTGACTAACTGAATGTACCAATAGCTATGAACCAGATGTAAAAGCATAACTTAGTAACACCCAGGAGCAATCCTTGAAGGGTGTTCACATCAACAATTGTTACACACGAAACGACATGATAGAAGCACAAAGGTTGAAACTAACACCCATTTAGACATAAGTTGTCAGGAGACGGACTGACAAACCTAAGGGCATCCCATGAAAGGAAACGGAATGCAACGACCTTGTCATGGAGCTCAATATAATATCCAAACCATGTAAGGTCGTACAGAGAAGTACATGTGTGGGATAGCCTACAATGAGCGCAGCTCAAGGCAATAAGGCTTATAGGCCACAAATAAAATGTATTATATAAATTAGATTGATTGTAGAAGTTATGTTATATAAGTGAATAGAGTGGAGAACGAACCACTGCATTAAGAGTGGGGATACCTCTCGATATTGTGAGACCGCAGGAGCGGTAGTTATGTAAATCAAGTTCAAGAAATATGTTAAGGATGGACAACGTTATTATTGAAAGAGAGCAGTTAGCTTAGTAGTACGTGTGTATAAAGTGAAACACCGAGCTGAATAATGTCGGCTTGTGACTCGAATGATCGACGCTCAGGAGCATTCAGTAGTCATCCAAATGAGTGATGAACCATAATACGAATGATATAAGTATATGCGTGGAAGTTAATGTGACAGTAAATACGATGTAAGTTAGTGTTATACAACAAGCACGGTGCGCAGTAAGCGACCGTTGTATAAGTGTTGTGGCGGATAAGACCATTATGGGTTAAACTCAATGGACATGCAAGCAAGTGATGATACACAGACTGGCAATAAGCCAATGGTCGGTACTATGTGATAAGGAAACTCAGTGTGAATTCCATGGCGAATCACATAAGGGATTTACTATCAAGAGTTTACGCCTCTGCACTCTGTATGACTGAGTGTTTTGGTATTGCACTTGCGCGGTGATGATCGAGTGGGATAGCTAGGAATTGGAAACATGTCAATTGTGGAGGAATAATGTCATAATGGCCGATGCATAGGAAATGCAAGACCGCACCAATAAAAGAGTACTTGTGCAAAACCGAATGTGGAGATATGATTCAGTAAGTGACTACAGTAGCATTAACTGCCAAATAGCGGGTATGGAATATACCACAAATGTTGTAAATAGCTGAGAGAGCACTACATACTAGGTAGTAGCTCAATCTCAACCGACAGTAAGTCGGAAGGGAACAAGTCAATCATTGTGAAATACATAGCTGTAATACAGTAAATTGTTATGGAAGTAGATAGAAAGTTTATAACTCACCGAATGCGCTAACGGTAAGAGATACCACGCGTCGGTTGAGAAACCATTGTTACCAAGGTGAAGGTGACAATTGGGGATGTACGATACAGTAAGAATAACAAAAGGGGCAGTTAAGCTCTACAGTCACTAGAGTTTCGCAGCAGAAACTAGTGAGCCAGTGATTCAAGTGTTGAATGTACATGGTGAACATGAGTGAATGGCTAATTATTAATGCCTAGAAGCCTAACAGGCCGAATCGAAACCAACTAAGAGTTTAAACAAACTCCAATGAGAATTCTTGGTTTAGGAACTAAACCGCCAATATGGTTAAGATCCTCTAATCAGAATCCATTGTGTAATAGGCCGCGTGGAAGTTAAAAACTTCACGACGGCAGAACATTTAAGCCATGTTTAGTGATTGATTACGTGGGCGTAATCCCTTTTAAGGGGGGTAGAGCGCAAACCACTTAGTGTATATTACCGTACAAGTGTACGTAGTGTATGTGACTTTATTGTGCATAGCACAAAATTATTGTTTTGATGATTGGTGTGTGTGTTACGTAAACATACACATTCATTCATGGTTTAATTGTGGTAATTGCGCACAGAAGATGCGAATACCATTGATTATTAACAGTTGTGAGTGATAGTACAAGTGTGGGAGTAAAGAAACTCCCGGGGAACAAACCCCGACAGTGTATAAATGTGAAGTTGTGTGTTGTATTTTTATAATATATGGTATTACCTACTATATAGTGATTCAAGAAAGGGCATGATCCCCGACATGGAACCTAATAGTGAGCTGAGATTCCTAGGGCAACAGGATTAAAGTGGGGAGTGGAGGTAACTGATAGACGGAGTTCTATCCTTTGAAGATGTTATGATCATGATTAGAATGATTTAAAAGATAGAAAATTGGGAATGAGTGATTTATTTGATGCTTGAAATGAAATGAAGTGGGAAGTGGAACTTGATTTGCATGCGATCAAGGGAAGCTGAACACAAATTGGGGTGGAAGGATAGTTCAACACTGATGCTGATCACATCAGGGTTGGATGACTCTTGAAACTCCCTATAAGTGGTCACAAATAACCACGCTAAGAAAAGAAGCAAAGAGCTTAAGTTGGACTTGGAGTTGTGTCTGTTTTTAAAAGGATTTTCAATTGGTATTTATAAAACGTTGATAGATACTTTACATAATTAAAGTCTTCTTACTTAACCTCACAAGGAAAAATTTCAAATTTAAGTGATTGTTTTAATCTCCAAAGGCACGGGGACGGAAGGTGTCCATCGCGACCGGGTTCTGCGGGATCACAGTGTGTATCAAGGATATTTTTGATTGTATACATGCTATGACATGTTGTGTGGTATGTGTAATAAATATTATTTTGACCTTGAGTTCCTAAAGTATATGCTATCAAGACCTTTGAGTCTAAATGTGTTGTGTTACATAGACCTATGTGTCTAAATGTTGTTATGTTACCCAAGACCAGTGAGCCAAAAGTTGTTATGTATGTGTAAATGTTGTTGAGATACCCGGACCATTGAGTCCGAGGATATCATGTGAATATGTTATGTTATGTATGAATGTGAATGTGTTGCCCGGACCATTAAGTCCGAGGTTGTAATGAAAAGTGTGTTTGATTATAGAAGTTTATTTCTGTAAGTAATCCCCGTATTCTAATCTAATGATGTGAGGGAAGTGTAAACTTCGAGGACGAAGTTCTTTTAAGGGGGGTAGATTGAAATACCCCAAACCTTGATATGTGTTTAAATATCAAACTATGGTATGTAAAGGCTAAAAAGTGCCTTAGAAACATCAGTGAACAGTTTAAACCATAGTAAATGCAATAAATCACTAAGACACGGTTTGAGCAAAAACATGCTCTAAGCTATGAGTGAACTTGGTTAGGACCCAAAGAGCCTACCAAGACTTAATAATATTCAATTATGATTTAATAGGGCTAATTAAGTCCTTAGGAAACCTTGGTAGTCAGTTAAACCAAATAAAACACAAGGAAATACCTTAAAGTCAATCAGAGCAAAAATGTGCTCTAAGCTTGGGATAAATGTGTATAAGACCTAATGGTCACACCTATGCCTTATTATATGTTAATGAACATATTAAATCAATTACTAAAGAAAACCAAGCTTGAAAACAAGTTAAAACACAAAATGTGCTTTAAGGAGTCTTAAAGCACGTTTTTGAAAAATTGTCTTGTAAATGAGTTTTGAATGGCTAAATGTCCATCATTACTCTTTAATTAACATGTGTACTATATAGTATCACATTTGGAAGTCTATATCAATGGGAAATCAAAAATTTCACTTCTATGTGCCTTGTTTTTGTGAATAGTGATTTTTATAAGCTAGTTTGTAACATATGTTGTCATAAGTAATTAAATTGACAAATAAAGACTAAATTACCCTTCTAACTAAATGGGGGCCGGTTTTTCAAGGTGTGAGTCACCAACTTGTAAAAGAAATCAAATAAGTTAAGTAAAGCTTAAAGTAAAGTACTATTTTGCTTTTTACATAAATATCTTAACAAAAGCAAATTTATCTTCATTCTCTCTTTCCTTCTTGTATTCACACGGTTTCTTCATCTTCTCCTTTCCTCCATTTACGATTTACTATGGCAACCTCTCTTTCCATCTTCACTTCCTTGCCAAATCCAACTCTATGCTCCAAATCAAATTCTAAGACCATATTTGTCTTAGTTAGACCAAGCTCTACACTTCTATCTTTTCAAATCTTCAAGAGCTCAATTCTGGTGCCATGGAGATTCACCATTGAAGGAGCTTGAGCTCACCTTTCTACATATTATTACTCTCCTTTACTTCTAGGTAAGGAATCTCAAAGAAAATCAAGTTTCCTCCATGTTTTGTGTGTGACCGAAAATACTCATTGATGGAACTCTTTGTGTGACCTTGTTCTAGCTTCATTCCAATCTCTTATGGACTAGATGGAGTCCTCTCTTCATAGATATCTCAAACTCCCTTCAAAGATCAAGGTAAAACAACTACATTAATGTTTTGAAATAATGTAAACCTAGGGTTTACTATGAGATGAAGCTTAAAGCTTGAATACTCAATATGTTGTTTGTACATGTATAGAACTTGACAAGGAAAGAAATGCCTTACCGGTTTAGAAGGAAACAAGAGAGAAGTTTGAGTGGAAAAGAGGTAAATATGCTATCTCAATGTGGTTTAATGCCTTAGGAGAAATGAGCTTGATGCTTGTTAAAACTACCTAAAGAGCAATTGGTGAATGACTTAGTAAGGAGTTCTCAAGGAGACTAGTAAAGGAACATATGTCTTGGTGTGTGTAATTGCAGGTCAAAGGCTTATGTATTGTGGAAATTCAGTGTTTAAGGTTTATGCAATTTAAGGGCCTAAGAGCCATGTTATTTAAGGGCCTAAGTGCCAAGCAATTTAAGTTATGCACTATATTGTGATGTAGTGCTAAATGGGTGAAGTTTGTGTATAAAATGTGTTTGATGGATTTTAGGTGTTCTTGAGTGCTTAATGGTGAAAACTATGAGTTTTGGAATGATGATGTGCTAAGAGAACCCATGGCAAAATTTGTAAAATGTATAAGGAGTTTTAAGTGCTCGAATGAACTTGGGTGAATTAGGAATTGGTAGGAATGAGTAAATGTCTCACTAAGGAAGAAAATGTGCATTAAGGTGTTCTAAGGTGCTATAAGGATTTAGGCATTGTCTTGGAAGTTCTAGAAACCCAATGAGTGTTATTAGGATGTATTTAAGTCTTGGAGAAGTTTGTTTAAGGTTTGGGTAATGTTGATGAATAAGGAGAGAATGATGTTTAAGTAAGGTTTTGAGAAAAGAATTCAAGAAGTTGTAAAAAGAGAGATTTAGTTAGTAAGAAAAGAAGTTGAGAGATGATTTAGGTGTAGAGGAAACACCTTGGTGTAGTGGTCATTATTGGTGAACTACCACTTAGAAATCTTAAGGAGAAAACATCCCAAGTGCTAGGAATTTTGTAAGAAATTTGTGAATGATAAGATGGTTTTGGTGAGTGATTTAAAGAGTTTAGCACATGGCTAAAGGTGTGTTTGATGTGCCAAATGATGTTAGGAAACATTATGAGGCTTTAGGAGAAGTTTTGGTGAAATTGGTTAAGTGTTTAAAGACTTGGAAATTGAATGTTTTGCCGTGTCCGAACTTCCGTCCGGACATGGAAGTTCGGACAGGCTCTGTTGGGTAAGGATTTTCTCACTCTCGAACTGTGTCCGAACTTGGGAAGTCCGGACACAAGTTCGGACGTGACTGTTTTCTATCTGGGATTTACTCTCGAACTGTGTCCGAACTTGGGAAGTCCGGACACAAGTTCGGACGTGTGTATAGTTTTCAGTATTAGGTCGCGACTTGCGTCCGAACTTGGAGGTTCGGACACAAGTTCGGACAAGGTGTTGTATGGGCCAAAAACATTGTTAAAGGTTATAAAATGATGGGGAGTGATGGTTAATGATGTTATGAGGTTGTTGAGGACATTTGAAGTGAGTTATAATGATGGTTGAGTGGGTGAAAAGTTGTAATAAAATGTGAAAGTAAAACAAGTAAAAAGTGAAGTTATGTAACTAAACTAACGGGGAAAAATTATAAGCATTAGACATTAAATAATCCTGCAACCCCGATGTTAATAAAAGTATATGTAATGTTATCAGTTGTTCGAGAATTGCTCGAGGAACATAAGTGGACGTGGTAAAGTGGACTCCGGTGACAGGTATGGTTTTCTTACAACCTGTGTCCTACCGGATTACACCGGCTTGTATGCCAATGTGTTTTTCTGTATGTTTGCCACGTTGTAAGATAAAACATGTAATGAGTTTACAGTAATTCATATATGTGGCGTGTTCAACTCCGATACCATTTAACCTCGGCAGTGTTAACCTTAGTTAACTGAGTCTAGGATCATATGAGAGTTCGGTATTCGGAGTAAACGACCCGAACTATGGGACGTTCTAACCACGGCTATGCGTGTGTTAATTGTGTGATATGTGTATGTGAATGTAGAGATCTCCCTTGTATGTTTAACCCAGTGTAATACTGTATGTGTTGTCATGTGATAGGCTCCATAGTGGGGTTCTAACTAATATCTAAAAGTAAGTATGTACCAACAGTAGTGAGGAATCCGGTTTGGCCGGTCGCGCGTTGTTTGGGAGAGGGTATCCTTCTTAGCCTTACCCTTCTCTTTGTTATGGTTGTTTCCCTCACGGGTTATGATCTCCCATTAGCTTACTCCAAAGCTTAGCTATTCTGACTTATGATCGGTTTAGGGGGAACATGTGTTTGTGTGGTGTGTTCGGGCCTCCAAACCCGAACCATCTTAACTTAAGTTACTCGTCCGACTATTAGGACGGTAATGAGTGTTGTTGTTATTGTATAACGAGCTTACCATGAGGGTGACATCATTCTCTAGGCTCACCAGTGATTTAACTATGTTTGGGTCGGTTCCTAAGAGGATCGTTCCCGTTATGTTATGTGAGGTTATTGTAAGCAATTCCTATTGCGATGTTATCATGTGCACGTCGATACGTGAAAGTGTTGTTAAGTTTTGTATGTGAGGAATGATATATATTGTGAGATATGAAGGTGTGGATCATGGATATGAATCCCAGTTTGAGAAAAGAGGCGTTTAAGGATAACCCGATTTAAGGGTAAGTGTCGTCTGTTAAGGAAGTAGCTCCATTAGAGGAGGAACACTCTAGGGATATTGAATACCTTGAGTGACTTATTAAGTAAGGATATATTATCCGTTTGTTGAGCCCGTTGAGGCGAAATGATTATGTGTTGTGTGTTTACAGTTGCATGCATGAGTTAAAAATAATCAACCGCATGCTAAGACGACAATTAGTTGTGCGTGGCCCGGTAGCATGTGGGCTGCGGGATTACCATACCAGCAAAGGTGCTGAGCCCCTTGGGGGCCACCCTTTCTCTTCTTTTCCTATTTCAGGTACGAAGTGCTGGAAGCCGTTCGAGAGTAGGACGGGTAGTCGTTGTACAAGGGTAATCATTTAAGTGTATATACACAGTAGGTGTAGTAAGACCGAAATTGTTATCGGCATCAGTTTATAAATACTCGGTATAGTGGAAAGGTGTATGTTGCCGTTGTTGTTAATGGAAAGGGATAGTAATGTGTAGTCGCTCGGGAATTTAGCCCATCAGACCGGTACAGTGTATATGTATTAGCCTTGTTAGCCACGTGGGTGGTTAACGGCGTGTAACACCAAGAAGTTAAGTAATGTGTTGAAGTTTGTTTTCCGCTGCAGTTTGTTGTTAAGTGTGTTTGTTGTTGGATGGGGTGTTACAATGTATATATCCTTCCTATTATATTTCTCACAAGGAATGTTATTTCCTTTATCTATTTTTATTGTATTTATATATAATAAATATATATATCTACATATATTAAGATTTATCCAGAACATTCTTTAAGAAATTCTATTGTATTTAATTATATTTAATATCTTTTAGACATATCCACAACTGATTTATGGTTTACAAAATAAAGTATTTCCCTTAGTTTTAGTTAAACATATTAGCTTCCATATTATATAATAAATAAAATGTAGTTTAGTTAAATTCCTTGATTTAATATAGTTTCTATTTTATTTCTCTCATATAAACATATATATAAATATATGTAACAATTTTTACCTCACTTAAAGTTAATACCCAAAATATTTATAAACATACTGTATTAAATGTTAATTAGTCTTATTATATTTTCCCCACCTATAAAGTTCATTAATCAACTACCCTTTAATTTTTGATTACATTAAAAACCTTATATTATAGGTTATTCTTATGAAAAACTCATAAACACAATTTTTAAACCTTTTACCATTGCCCAAAAATTCCCAAATTTAATATACAGTAACTATAACATTTTAGACATATTATAAAAATTTTATTTCATAAAAATATCTTTTAAATTTAGCCAAATAATTCCAGAAAACCCGTAATTGAAAAATTCATAACTTATGTTTAAAAACTCCAAAACCATAATAATACATAAAAAATAAACTAGATTTAATAAGGAATCTATGGTTAAAATTTCAAGTCAAAACACATTCGGGAAGGTATTTAAATTAATTCAACAAGTTAGGGTTTAATTCTGGAAATATTAAAACTCATAACCAACTTAAACTCCCCAGATCTAATCTCGGCCGTCCGTTTCTTATAACTACAATCGGACGGCTGCTGAAACGCCAGTTCTTCCCCAACCTCAAACGAAATCCCGAGTACTAAATCACCGATTCCTCTCAACTCACAGAACCAAATCGGCTGATTTTTGTTTCTATCGATTCGAAATTCTCTTGCGGTTCTATTGATACCAATTTCCCCAATTATAATGCAGTATTCAATGGTTTTTAGAATTCGATTTCGAGGTTAGGGTTTTTAAGAGTTTTCGAATTCGATTCTCCCAAATTCACTCAATCTAAAGCGTAATTGATGCAATTGAATCATGGTTTTGACCGATAATGTAACATAGTTTAGCAAGGTTGAAGGAATTTGAAGAAAACTTACCGGAATTGCTCGAATCGAAAGGAATTGTTTTCGGTTTCCGGAAAAATGCCCCCTTTACGACTCGATTGAGTAGCCTACTTTGCAACACTATAATTTACAGTACAGAGGGAGTTAGAACTGTTTCTTGGGCTTAATCTAAAGAGGAAACTTAGCTCTACACAATGATAGCAAGAACTCATCCTAACTCGCAACACACAGAAAGAAATCGAACCCGAAACTTACGAGTTTACCTTCTCGTTTCTGGAAAAATTCTGGGCAAAACGCGACCAGATCGGGTCGGAACTTTAGACGCCTATATCTTCCATATGATTGAGAATTAGATTTGGTCATCAACATGAAAGTTGTAGAGGGATTAGAGCTCTTTAAAACGAGATAAAGAATGAAATTTGGATGAGAAACGAAGAAGTTATGGCTAGACGAAAGTTACCTGATTCGAAGGGAAAAACTGGAAACTGCAGTTACGGTTTTGCATGGTGGCTACTTTGGATCGACTTTCCGGTTGCTTTAGGATGAGTTAGGGTTAGTGTGAGTTATGGTTGCAAAGAGGAGATTAAGGAGAAGAGAATGCAAAAGACGGCACTCAAAAATTCCAAAAGATGAGAAAGTTATGGAGGTCACAAGTTAGGGAAAAGTCGGTTCCGAAAATCGTGGAGATAAAATCTATCTAAGTGTGGGCGCGTGTGAGCTTGACACGTGGCAGATTTAAAAATTTTGACTCCAAACTTCAATCTAGCATAATTTGGCTAGGATGATCCGTTTTTGTCGTTCTTTTTATCGATCTTCATGGTTTTCCATAACCTATTTATTGGTATAGGTTTTATGGGCTGGTTTGACCATTCTCAAAAAGTCAACCCTAGCAAGGCTTAATAAGCTTTAAGGTTTCTATAATTTTACTTTGACTTTTATGTTTCAAAACAATGCTCCAACTCTTTCTAAAATCTTTATAATATACTTGGAGTGTTTAGAAATTTTCCCAAGATTTATTGACTTATAAATCTTATTATTAAATTCATAATACTGTATAATAATATATAATAATTAAATATTTAATTGTGTTCCTTAGAGTTAAATAGGAGGAATCCCCTTAAATAATTTCCATAATTCCATATAATATTAATACTCATAATTCCATACAATAATTTAATATTCATAATTCCATATAATAATTTAAACTTAGTAGTATTATTAAAGGTTTAATAAAGGTTTAATAAAAGAAATCCCTAAATTAATTTAGGGGTATTTCAGTATATCCCCCTTAAAAGAAACTTCGCCTCGAAGTTTAAGAAAATCAACTAGTAGGCACTCACACCGCTTCGGGTGTGCTGAGACAATAATAATTCCAATGAATTCCATACCATTCCAATCCTTTATTTCCATCCATTTCCATAACAATATTCCACTCGAGATTACTCAAAATCAAAACAAACCAAGATATACCAAGACATAGCATGATGAAAATCAACAGTCACGTACTGTGTCATATTGTAAAAACCAAGCACATACAAACACCTCTCATTCTGCTAATACTGTTCTCCTTTTACTAACAATGCAACGAGGCATAATCCGGATGAGATAACGAGGAGGAGTATGCCAGCATATCCCCCTTAAAAGAGCTAAGGTACGCCCTCGTACCGCTACTAACGGCACATTCAAAGAATTCAACACCTTATTAACCAGCATTGTTGTGAATTTTACTGCACCGTTGATTTTATCCATGATCGTTACATATATATGTATCTCTTGATTGTTATGTATTTGTATTTCCTTGGTGGTTATAAAATTTTTACCTTATGATTATTATCCATTCATTTAATGACGGTTACGAATTATATGTCCATATATGATCATTTATCATATCAATTATATTACCAAGCTATAAACCAGGTGTAACGTATTTGAGTAGTTTATAAAAATATTTCAGATCAGTTAATAATCCTCAATAATCTTCCAAAATTATCTTCAAAGGTTTATTAGTCAACCATATGTTAAAACTCTATAAGATAAATATTTTCTGTGACTTTTCAAGTTCCAATTGTTTTATAATTAACTATGTATTCCAGACGAACCATTAGGTATTCACTTCATAAAATTTACTTATTATATATTACATAATTTCACACAAGGCAGAGTTTTAGGAAGTTCTTATTATCTATAATATAGCTCCAAAATCTGATTCCTTTATCTTAAAATTTATATATTATTATTATTATTATTATTATTTTAGGTAGGGACTCTATATAAAATTTTAAGGCAAATGAATTAGTCTAATGAAAACTCACTCACTCTTGATAATTATTTTCCTTAAGGTTTGTTCTATGTAAGTATTCTTCTGATTATTAAATCTTAGTACTCTCTTAGACAATGGTGGCTTTTGGTGAACATCACTCTTAGTGTGTCTTTTAAAATTTTATACATGTATAATGTTAAACATCCAAGTAAACATGAGGATTTTCAATCTTTAAGTAACTCTCAATTTTTTTTAAGATGCTCAATACTCAAGTATTTAAGGATCAATGATACTTAGTTTAGTATTACTCTTCTCTTCACTCAATCTTTAAGTAACTTCTTTTATTGATTTTTTTTTTTTTAGATCCAACCAGGGGTAGATGTTGTATCTTGGAGTACCCAAACTTAATCCCCTTCCTCCATATATAGGTATTTTTCACCAAAGATTTAACTCAATAAACCCTTTACATTTATGAGTTTTAATACCGGATCTTAAGATACAAATATTGATTTGTTCATTGTGGTTAGCAATGAAATATGCCTAGCTCAAGATTTCATGATGGTAACGTCTTACCACCACTTCCCCTCAAGTTCAACACAATCCATCACCTGCATAGAAGATTATTTACAGTTAGGTGACAAGGCTTGTCTAGCCCCTAAACTTCTAGAAGTGGGTGTGCACCCCCACTACTTTCAGCCTAGGAGTTCGTCGCACCAGGCACTTCCGTAGGGTGTTAGGTTTATGTGTTTCTTTCTAAAGTTAACATGGAGTTTAATGTGTTTTACAAGTTCAGCTGTTGATCTTTTCTAATACGCTACTAGTTCTTGTTAGCTTAATAATTTTCTAGACTTAAGATTTATCTTAAACATTATCTTTAGGTAATAAATTGATATCAAGTAGTTCATGAGATTTATTTTCAAACCTTAAAGGAGTTGAAGTACTTTCACATAAGATCAATACTAATTTAGTTATGTACAGTTCTATTTGTATACTGTTTTCAACCAAAATTATTCTTTAAATTCTAGGAATTTGTGTACTAGCTTTTAAAGGATTGCATTTTTAGCAATGTATTCTCCATGAGTATGCTTTTGAAAAATAGCTTAATATTTGGTTTATCTCAACCAAAATCTTATCGTACTCAATAGATGATATTCCAACCTATATTTCTACTGTAGTTTAATGTTCGAACAGAACAACAGCACACCATTCTCTACAGACATTCATAAAAAGAAAATGTATAAAGAAATCATTCACTAATCTAAGGAGGGTTAGGAGTCGTGCCTTACTGGAATCCTCACTTCCCAATTCTACCCCAATTCCCCAGTTTTAAGTGCACTTATAATCTAAGTATTTCACTTGGCTTGTTTTCTCGGGTTCAGAGCGTAACTACGCTCTGATACCACTTTCTGTAACACCCCTATAATAATAAAACAACAGCGGAAAATAAACTAAAGGTGCTACAGACCATCGGGCTCCAAACACCCCGGTACCAACCTCACCAATTACAACCTTTACAATTAACTAAGTTACGGTCTGAACTTCGAGAAAACTTAACAAAAACATAACAACAATAAAACACATTCGCTCTCCATAGACCTAATCCCATCCCAATCACTCATGCTCATCGTGGCCACCTGTAAGTCAATTTGTACCTGCAAGATGAAACCAAGCAGCCCACCCCGAGAGGGGCGGGTCAGTTCCCTGGAATGGAACTGGTACAATTCTCCAAAAAGAAACTTATAAAACATAACTCTTCAAAATAAACAGTAACATGAAAACAAACTCTTAAAAGTAAAACAGAGATAAAGCACTTCAAAACAATCAAGTTAAAGAGAAGAGAGAAAACAAGACAAGATAGAGATAGAGAACTTCCAAACCAAGTCATCCACTTAAGTAGTCACACCACATAGTTAGTAAGCATCCATTGTTGACGTTAGAACCAATTCTGGTTAAGAAGAGAAAGACTTAAGTAGTCACAAAGGACTAGGAGTGACATTAATATCCATAACCCGTGGTAGACAGTCTATGTCTCCACCATTTCAGAAGATGATTCCCATAGACAAAATATGCTCAAGAGTGGAATAAACCAATTGGGAGAGATGGCCCCCACCGCCAGTCAGTTGTCACAAGGACGAGGTAAACAGACCTCCGCTGTCAGTTGTCACAAGGACGAGGTAAACAGACCTCCGCTGTCAGTTGTCCAGATGGACGAGGTATAGCAGACCTCCGCTGCCACCGACCCGTTCTCGGTCATCGGTGAAAAGTGTGTGCACCACTTAATATAAATAATCCATACTCAGTACCAAGATTAACATTTCCCATATTCCCATTAGATTATTAACTGCACAAGAGCAATACCAAAACACTCAGTCCTACAGAGTGCAGAGGCGTAAAACCCCCAACAATTAATACCAATAGAAAGAATCCATTCCCAATTAGGCTGATCAAACTCGACTCATGGATGAAACAATACCCATAGTCCAAAAGAAGAATTTACCAATACCAGATACTTTCCTATATTCCCAGTTACCCCACTAGATCATTAACTGCACCAGAGCAATACCAAAACACTCAGTCCTACAGAGTGCAGAAGCGTAAACCATAGGCAGTTAATATCTAGTGAAACAACTAGATAGGAGGAACCAATAACCAAGGAAGTTTCACATACAGGCTCAGTTAGTCACATCAAGCTCAGTTAGTCACACAACAGTTTCATTTTGAAATCCATTCAAGATCAGTTGGTGTTCCAAAACATTCCATAAAGTCCATCAGCAAAAGTATCGAGTACGAGAAATCGTACAAAACATTCCATAAGGTCCAAAACACAACAAACTGAGTACGAGAAATCGTACCTGGATAACGCCGTAGCAGTTCTAGTCAACTTGCGCAAACAATCAACAGTACTCTGAAGAATATTAAAGGTAGTCTATCATCAATCACTTGTAGCCTACGTTAAGCTTAAATAAACTCCCCACTGTTATTTCTAAATCTCAATTGTCTTTTAAGCCCTCACTTAAATGCTATGAATAACCTTTGACTTGTCTTAGAATGTTGTATAACTCAAGGTTGTAAGACCAAGGAATGTATTTTATTAACACTTGTTAATTGTTCCACCCTTATCCACTTTACCCATACCTAACCATAATTCTCACATTAAAGACCTTTATAACATAAGTGCATTATACGTTATTCAATCAATCTTAGAATTTAGAGACAACTACTAGACTCAATTATTTTATCTCTACTTTAGAATGACTTAATATTATAACCATTTAATTATCTTGTCTTAAGATGTTCAATTACTTTCATCCTGAAACAACTATATTTAATTAACTCCAACCCTTCCAACTCTTTTACTTAGTATCCACAAAGTATATTATTCGTGATGAAACACCCCTAATAATTAAAATACGGAAATCGTGAATATGGGTGGTAGACAATTAAACCGGTCACAGTAATATACCACGGTAAACCTATACCCTAAGTACTAAGGGACATACATATGTCCGTGAATGTGATAGCAAGTCACATTGTAATATAAGCAATATTGTTCTTGGGTTTTGGCATTAATAAATACAACTGAGTAAATTATATAGTCCCTGTTGGACCTTTGTACACGAAACAGGTGTAATGCTTTATGCAAACTAAAATATATGAAGAAGTACTCGTCGACATGTAACGATTGTACTAAATAACATATGTCTCGAGGGTATAATGTACGAGCTACGTTGTCGGATATAAACATGTACTAGTAACATTATTTATAACATAAAGTAGTTGTGCTCACCACGTTACACCCCCTGACGCAAATGTTAAACTAAATACCTAATTACTACTTAACTTCATAAAGGACAATAATAAAATCAGAACCCACCCTTTCATACCTTGTCGATAATTTTACAAGCTTCACTAACTCTCATTTAACTAGTCACTCAGCCCTTCATTTCTACCGGTAAACTGATGCAAATCTCTCTCTCGCGTGTATGTGTCGAGATTAAATCCCACTCCACTCTTTCCATTCTCGGATGCGAATTATTTCCCCCGATTGAAATCAGTGCCCTTCTTCTCTTTAGTGTATGCGCCTGCAACTAGTAAAAGCCATTCAATTCCTTCACATCTTTCCATCGCCCCACGTCTGGTGCAAATACAGAGATCAAGCTCCCACATTCGTGACTTCGATGTATGACCAGTTAGCAAGCTTCTTCCACCTATCCACGAGTTTGATTCTTGCATGCCCAGAAACTCTTGAAATTTCCCCTGTCCACGGGGCCAGGGAGTACACGTTTCAGTTCCTCAACCATCGGGAGCAAACTGGCGCAATCTAACAAGCTTTTACCCACCTTATGAATCTGAAACACCATGAGCTCGACTGGCAAGGTGTGGTTACTGGGTTGCTCTTATGTTTTCATTCGTTGTTCTTTCTATCCCTTGCTCAGCTTGTCCGAGAGTTTTACTTAACCCCTCTAATCTTGCATGTTTCAAGCAAGCACTTGCATGCAACTCAACTGGTGGAATCTCGGGAAGTTTTGGAACAAGAGAGAACCCACTCCATTTTGTGCAAGTCTAGCGTAAGTGGATGAGATTTTCCCCCAAAGCAAACCCACGCAATCTCCTCTAATTCTGGCGCAAGGTCACTACTACCTTGCTGTCTTTTTTTTCTTCAGCTTCTTCTCCGCGTTTCTGTGCTGTTTCCTGCCTGAAAGTTCTTGCTCAAACCTCACTGTTTTTCTGCATGCATGTATAGTTTTGGGTTACCGCCTCAAGTTTGGCCGTGCCCTCAAGGAACTCGTCCTAGATCTGTCCTGGAAATGGTTTAAAGGTGAGGCCACACTCTGCTATAGATTCCCTTGCCCTCTGTTCTTGTTTCTAAGTGCTACCAGATACACCCACTAACTTGAAGTTTCTCTCTAGTGTATCCCGGTTGTAAAGCAAGTCCCTGTGCCAAATCTCCCATCAGAATCTGAAGAGCTTCCCAAGGAAGACAGCCCCAAAGCCCCTAAGGTTGTAATCAAACTCAAACCCTCCAACTGTACTTAAACTTGTTTACGCTTCAGTTGAAGTACTTGATAACAATGAGTTGGGAAATTTGCTAGGCGTGGTAGAGTAACCATGTTGGTGGTCTGGTAATTAAGTATTGGGTTTCAATGCCTGAGTCTGAAAGGGAAATACCGAAAATATGCAGACATATTCCTAGAGTAATGAACTAGTGTCGACTGAAAAAAAAAAAAGAACAACCTGATTGTAAACTGTTTTAGTAGCAGCAGAACATGGATTTCTTCTGGATTGAAAGGTGGTGTTTCCTTGTATCGAACCTGGTAGGGACTGCCTAAATAACAGCAGGAAAAAAAATCTGGTAGTGAGCTGTTTCAGTAACAGCAAAGGAACTGGGGTAGTTGGGTTGGAATCTGGCGCTTCCTAGTGTTGAGTAGGAATGAAATTTGCTCTAGGATAATAGCTAGCAAGTTCCTGAGGCAGTGGGTAATTGATGTACCCATTATTCTAGAGCTGAACAACCCGTTAACTGATTCAGAAAAATTCTGTATGGACTAACTGATAAAACTGGAGCAGAAACATTGGTTTAAAATACTACAACTTGCATCTCTGCACAACCTGTTTCCAGAAGTAACAGCAAGGTGGTGTGGGTTTAATGATCACCTTTAAAAACTTGCTGCCACCCAAAACTAAGGGTAAATAAACTGGGGATGCTAGAGGAATCAGTTAGCACAAGAAGGGAAGTAGAAGTAGGAGTGTGCAGGAACTTACATTTCAGTTTCTGCTGTTTTTTTTTCAGTTCGGTACTAGGACATAGCAGTATCATTAACTACGTAGTGTTTGGTTTGTTGGGGTTTTAAAGTCTTGACAAAAAACACTTAAATACGTGAGTGACTAAAGTGGGAGAACTTGGTAGACAAATCTGAGAACAAAGAAAAGGAATAAGGAAGAAATATATGGATAGGTGTTGCAGTTTTGCAACAGTTTTCGGTTCTGTATAATACACTTCCAGTAGTGCTTGCAGCCTTTTCTTGAGTTGTTGTTAAGTTCAAAACCTTCCTGATGCACCTAGCTACTTGGGTAAAAACATTGAGTGGAATTAGAGGGCAGGTTAATGAACAGAAAAGGAAGACTAAAGAAGAAATGCATTGATTGGTGTTGCAGTTTTTTTTCAGTCTTTGGGGCTCTGTATAACAAAGATTTAATTGAGTTAAAAGCTTGGTTTCGAATTGTTGTTGAGTTCAGAATCTGCTTAAATCCCTTGGTTAGTTGGGTAAAAACTATGGAGGGAAATTGGAGACTGATTTATAACCCGAAACAAAGATTGAAGAGGAGCTTACAGAAACCAACAATTTCAGTTTCCTGCAAGTTGGGTTCTGTAAAATGAACTGTCAGAGGTGTAACAGCCTTGTGTTGAGTGGTTTTTTTTAAAGTTCAAACTCTTCCTAATACACATAGCTAGACGGGTAAAATGTTTTGGTGGAATTGGGGACTGATTAACAACCAAAAAGAAAGCTTAAGTAGGAGCTGTACAAAAATTAGTTTTTCAGTTGTAGCAGTGTACCCGTTTCTGTAAATTAAATTTTCAGAGGTATTATCAATGCTGTTTTGAGTTGGTTTTGGGGTTAAAGCCTTGCTAAACACTTAATCATATGGGAAAACTCCTTGGGGAAGTTAGTAGACAGATTAACAAATCAAAAGGAAGATAAAAGACAAGATGCCCAGTTAGGTGGTGCAGTTTTCATCGGTTATCAGTTCCTGTATAATGAACTTCCAGTAACATTATCAGTGCTGTTTTGGGTTTGTTTTAAGTTAAAATTCTTGATTTCACGCTACTGTACTGGTAAGCAGTGAGCGAGGAGTTGGAAGACAGATTAATGAATTAAGAGCAAGATAAAAGAGAAGATAATTGTGCTCAGTTTTGCAGCCTTCTTTGCGTCTGTTAAACAAATTCATGGAAGGGTTATCAGCATCACCTTGGGTTAACCTAGAGTTTAAACGCTTCCAACACACTAAACTAATTGGTAAATACCTTAGGGAAGTTGGACGTCAGATGGGGACTTATATCTGGAGCACAACGAAATTACGAGTAGTTGGTGTTTCAGTTCTGTTGGATTTTCAGTTCGGTATAGATGGGTCTCCAACTGGTGATATACTTGAATATACTACCTTCTCTGTTGTCATGTCTAAAATCTGCAACTAATATCATGGAGTAACAGCTCTGTATGATGAACCTTCAGAAGAGTTAATGGGGTTGTTTTGGGTCTGTTTTGGATTCAACATGTTGAAAAACACCTAAATGAGTAGCTAAACATTTTGAGAAAAAATATAAATGCGTGGCTAACAGGAGATACTTGGAAAGATTGGAATCTGTTGTAAACAAACAGCATGGACTTGCTGAGTTAGTGAACAGCTCATCTGTTCTGTGCACTTACTTCACTAGGAACTGAAACCGGAAGGGCAGAATGATTGATGAATTAGTGGGATAAGTGGTGCTGCGTGACTAAGATATTAGCTCCCCAAGGGTAGAAATAACAAGTTTTAATGGCTGAAATAATCACCGGTTTTGAAACCTTAAAGCGATGGTATAAGTGAGTTCCATAAATATTTGGAGAGTTTTATTGTTTTAGCAAAGGGATTAAAAATATATGACTAACTTACGTAGCTAGGGAGCGAATGCTTTTTAGGTGAATCAAAAATCAAACCTTAGGATAAACTTGTTACACGTAAGTACTTATAATACTCCGAAGCATTAGCTAGAGGAAAGAACTTAGTTAATGTGTGAATTGAATGTGTAAAGGTCATATGAGTTACATTAGGCCTAAGGTTAACCCTTGGGAAGTTCTAAGAGCTAATGTAAACTAAGTTTTCACGATTCACCTAGGGGACAATACCTGATAAATTGTGATAAACTAAGAAACGTTCCCTAATGGTCGTCACATGAAATCATATGCTGATATGTTATTTTAATTAACTCTAGGACCGTAACGAACGCCAACTGGGATCCTGTGTGTGAGACAACTTTGCTTCTGATCAAGGTATGGACATGTGTGGTTCGTATGTTGCCGTGTTACACGGCTTGTGTGCTGTGTGCCTGTGTGTGAAAATGACATAAGATCAAAGCATGAAATTGGATTGCTTGTTTATCATGTTGTATGATTTCTATATCATTGTTGTATATATATCATTGCGCGCACACAGTAGTTTAGTCCCTTTCTCGTTTGTGGACCTTGAGATGAACTACTACGAATTATGAAAACAAAGAAAACTCTATAAGGGGAACTCCTCTCTAAACCATTGAGGACTACCATGACACCCACTATGGTGTCTATTCATCAATGATAATGAAGAGCAAGTCTCCTTTAGTGAGACATGACGAACCACGTAAACAAAACAAAAGAACTATACGAAGAGACAAATCCTCTCTAACTTTAGAGGACCGCTAATGACACCCACTATGGTGTCGAGATTATAATGATAATGAAATGAAAAGTACCAACTGGTGGAACATGAGGATAACCCGGAAGACGACATCTCGGGCCGCGCGGTATGGAATATTCGGGAGTTGGTATCTGCATCAGATCCTTCGCCCTTCTGTGTGGAGCACATCCTGGAGTCTAGAGGCGACTCCGCTTTCTCGACGCATGACGTCGGGAATGGGGGAGTGACAAATTGGGGGAGCTTATCCTGGAGTCAAGAGGCGACTCCGCTTTCTCGGCGCATGACGCCGGGAATGAGGGATTAGCTATGGAGGCGACGACCTCCAACGTGCGGTGATAAAAGAATTCACAAGTAACCCTTGAAGAAACAAGGAATGATTAGCACCTACGTAATAAAGTCTCAGGATCTAATCTATATCCCCTGACTCGGTGCCAGAGAATAAAGGAAAACATGTGTAATGAGACCAAGCAAATAAGAACAATTCACAAATGTGATCCTTTAAGAAACAAGGAATGAATAGCACCTACTTAACAAGGTCTCGGGATCTAATCTATATCCCCTGACTCGGTGCAAGAGAAGAAAGGAAAAACATGTGTAATGAGAACAAGAAAACAATACGTAATCTCTTGAATGATCCCATAGTGAGGATCGACGGTATAATATACCTGCGCACACATCCTATGAATTACTTGATTGTTGTTGCTACATTAGCAGCTTTTTGTGCTGGGTTGTGTGTTGACATTGCTATGCTGCTTGCAAATTGTGCTTGGTTGCTTACTGATATTGTTATGCTACCGATGAGTGTGTATGATATCATGATGTGCTGATGTGTGCTTTACTGCTTTTTGATAGCATGTAAATTGACGTAATAATATTCGACCAATTAGTCGTGTGGCCCGGTAACATGCGGGCTTCACACGTTCATACTTGGCATAGTTTTGCTGAGTCCTTTATTTTTACAGGTGATCATCTGGAACGTGACGGAGCGTAGGTGGTGTGACTACCATGGGGGTAGTCCACATGGCAAGACTTTTAGTAGTTGCTTTCTTATGTATGGGTTATGTTGTTTAAGTTGTTAACTAAACTGTAGATGCTCGGTACTTGAGTTGTACTTTATATTGTATTTGGATTTCGTTAAGTGGGACTTCCAGTCATACAGACCGTAACTTGGAGTTGGTATTGTGGTCTGTCAACCACATGGGTGGTTGGCATCTGTGACACCCGGATGAGGTTGGAAACCGCTGCGTAGACATCTCGTATTACCGTTAGGCTCGTCGTTTAATTATTGGTTGTTTATTCGGGGGTGTTACAGAAAGTGGTATCAGAGCGTAGTTACACTCTGATGACTGGAACAGAGAAGTACCGAGTATAGGAAAAACCTGAATTTGGGGAAACGGTGTTAAGGGTTAGTATGTGAGGCGCGTTAGTTAGGGTTCTTCCTTAACAACTACTGAATACCTAACAGACACTTACGCCTAACCTCCACACCCCTAATTGTCCTTGAACCCAGAGAAAGAACACCAGAGAGGAAGAAAGCCTCCTCATACTCGGGAAAACCCGATCTGGCATCTACTTAATGTCATACAATCAACCCGTGAAGAAAAGACTATACGGTACGGTAGACGTTGCCAAGTGGATAATACCCGTATTAGGACCAATTTTAGCGGCAATCTGGGTCGACATGCTTAGCAGTCGATAGAACCCTCTAAATCATGTGTATCATTAACTATGGTTATGAAGGATATGATATGGAGTCTCACTAACGAATACAGTGAAACATGAAATTAAGACTCTAGTTCCAATAACTAATATGAAATACAGCAGGATATACAGTGTAAACAACAATAAAACCCAAGGAGTAAATGGGGTTCAAATACCTAAGTTTCCAAAATCCACCCCAAGTTTAAAAGGGCAAGGTATAATGCCACTATTGTGAAATAATCCCCAACGGGATTTTACCAAACAATCAATACTAATGTACATACATACATACCAGAAAGGGTAATATGGAAAATGGAATAACGTGTAAGACGGATAGAAATGAGCCTAAACAGACCAACAAGAAAAACCAGACAAATGTTTATGAGGAAGGAAATATCAGGAGGAAACCAAATATTTATGAACAACTGGGTATTGAAAGTTTGGAAATTTCGAACAAATTAAAGGGCGTAATAGAAAAATTAATTGATGGGCTAAGATGAGTAATGAATCATCTCGTAAACCCAATATTAATTGTAAGTGTGAGGAAATCATAGTAATACTAAGAATTGGAAAGTATACCACTAATTACCCAATTGGCTAGCACTAGAATTTATGAGACCATATGTACTAGTATATCACTAAATTTGTCGAAACCCTCATATGGGAACCCACCGATAAATCAAGAAGTTTAAAACACACGAGTATATACGTATGAATATACAGTTAGAGAATTTGCACGATTAATCTAAAGGCTTAGATTTTGACATTAGTCCATGAATTGATTACTAGATGACTAGAAACGAATGGGATAAGAATTCAAATGTGAATAATTGTTTGATCGTGTAAATCGGACGTACAAAGTTGAACTCGACCCTGGCCAGGTCAAGTGACACTGAGCACGAATTGGGGTGCAGAGGTAGCCCAACACTTACGCTGATCACGTCAGTGTTGGATGAATCTCGAAACCTCATACAAGTGGACACACGAACTACCAATAGGTGGCAAATTGTATGAATTTGGTTGGTAATGTGCGAAGAAGCGTGTTGCTATTAGATAATAAAATCACATAAAAATACATGTATACATGGCTCGAAACCTAGAAAGCAAACACATACAAAGATGTTAACACTTGAAATTGTAGGAGAAATGGTGTGATGTTACTAATAACCAAATAGTTAATACATGAAAGCATGTACTACAGAAACCAAACCAAATGCAAGACACTGGACCTTGCGACTAAGTAGAGCTAATCGACAAGTTGCTGCTCGATACAATCATAAGAACAATGATAAGGATAAGGAAACTAAATATCCCATGATAAACGGTTTACAAGCATAAAAACTTCTAACATCAATAATGACCTTGTGACTGAAACTAATTAAAGTCAACCAGCGGTGTCAAGGCCATTATTGGGCTTAAAAATAACGATTTTGTAAAGACTGAAAACGTCTAACTTGGCTGTGCACATTAAGAGATAAAAATAGGTGGTAACGCTAGGAGAGTAAACTAGCTATCTACAGATAATTATGAACGGTGATATAAATTAAACATGTCGTCGAAACAATGACATGTTTGTAACATTGAAGAACACTAAACACTAAATTGTTAATACAGAGCATATATGAAATAAACCTGAAGGACAACTAGAAAGAATAACTCGGACGCTTAAAAGCGCATTAAAAGAATGAATATCCAACCTCCAAAGAAAAGGAACAGACAAGTACAACCCACCGAGACAGTGTACAGATTAAAATACCAAGTGTCAAAAAGAGACCGTTGCAACTAAATCATGAGGTTTTCAAGGGCTAGATAATACATTGTAAAAAACAAAAGTAAAGAGGGAAAACTAAACCCTAAGGTAATCAGAGTCGCACAGCAGAAGCTGGTGGACCGTTCTCGCATCTTTCGATTGATTAACAAGTGACTTATCCATCAATACCCTAGACCCAGAGTGGCTAAACCCGAATCCACTTGTAGACCGGTATAGATACCGATGAAAGTCTTTTGGAAACAGAAATGAAGCCATTAACCGGATTAAGACCCTTGATGTGATCATTTTGTGAGCTACTTTACATAGGAGCTAGAATACCCCACAAATTAAACATCCTGAACCGAGGTTCAAGGATGATAGAAAGGGATTACGTGGGCGTAATCCATTTTTAAGGGGGGTAGGCGCGTTGCGTTTTTGCTGTTTTGTGCTTGGTTGTTGTGTCGTTTGGATATTATGGGTGCTTGAACTGTGTTTGGGTTTTATATTGGAGGTTTTGTTGCTTTGTGAGGTACTTTGGTTATGTGGGAATGACTTGTTCATCTGATTGTTTATGAGTACAGTATATGAACATTACTATAGTACACTGAGTTATTGTTGAGAACTTGGTGAAGCCACAGACGTGGCGTGGTGCTTTAAGCACAATTTGAGGAATAGAACTGTGGAATTTGCGGGACTTGATCCCTTGGTTACTAAGAACGAATTCGGGACCTGATCCCTCGTAGTGACCAAAATACGAACATTAACTAACGAGACAAGACTTCGGGTCGAAGTCCCTTTAAGGGGGGTAGGATGAAACACCCCTAATAATTAAAATACAGGAAATCGTGAATATGGGTGGTATGTACAATAAACGGTCACAGTAATATACCACGGTATAACCTATACCCTAAGGTACTAAGGGACATACATATGTCCGTGAATGTGATAGCAAGTCACATTGTAATATAAGCAATATTGTTCTTGGGTTTTGGCATTAATAAATACAACTGAGTAAATTAGATTAGTCCCTGTTAGGACCTTTGTACACGAAAACAGGTGTAATGCTTTATGCAAACTAAAATATATGAAGTACTCGTCGACATGTAACGATTGTACTAAATAACATATGTCTCGAGGGTATAATGTACGAGCTACGTTGTCGGATATAAACATGTACTAGTAACATTATTTATAACATAAAGTAGTTGTGCTCACACGTTACACCCCCTGACGCAAATGTTAAACTAAATACCTAATTACTACTTAACTTCATAAAGGACAATAATAAAATCAGAACCCACCCTTTCATACCTTGTCCGATAATTTACAAGCTTCACTAACTCTCATTTAACTAGTCACTCAGCCCTTCATTTCTACCGGTAAACTGATGCAATCCTCTCTCTCGCGTGTATGTGTCGAGATTAAATCCCACTCCACTCTTTCCATTCTCTGGATGCGAATTATTTCCCCCGATTGAAATCAGTGCCCTTCTTCTCTTTAGTGTATGCGCCTGCAACTAGTAAAAGCCATTCAATTCCTTCACATCTTTCCATCGCCCCACGTCTGGTGCAAATACAGAGATCAAGCTCCCACATTCGTGACTTCGATGTATGACCAGTTAGCAATGCTTCTTCCACCTATCCACGAGTTTGATTCTTGCATGCCCAGAAACTCTTGAAATTTCCCCTGTCCACTGGCGCAGGGAGTACACGTTTCAGTTCCTCAACCATCGGGAGCAAACTGGGGCAATCTAACAAGCTTTTACCCACCTTATGAATCTGAAACCCATGAGCTCGACTGGCAAGTGAGGTTATGTTGATGTTTTTTAATTGGAAACTCTGTGTAACTTACTGAGGTCAGAAGTCGTAACTCAACTATCTGAAGACAATGTGAACCGGACCCAGAAGATAGCAGTTGAGAATATATCTTCTGGTGATATTTCAGGAAGATACTATCTTAGACGTTAATAAGTATAAAATCTAAACAGTTTTTATACACTTGCTTGTTATGGTTATTTTTATCTTCTGAATTATCAATTCTAGGTTAGATCTGTAGTATCTATATAAGTGATATTGCTCATTGGAGCAATTACGTTTTTGCAATTGAGAAAAATATCTAGGTCAGAGAGTGTCTCAGCGAGTGGCTGTAACGAGAGTGGATTAGGGTTAATCTTTATTCGTTACGTGTTTGCATAAGGAAAGCCTGTTTTCCTTATGTGTTTGGGTATCTTGCTTGATACGAGTTAATATAGTGATAGTTTCACGTGAATCAGCACTCTCGCCTCTCTATCTGTTACACTCATATCTTCTGGGTTCGTCGTCAGTCTGTTACCCACAGTCTGATATACTTTGAGTAACCTCCTCACAAAGAACGAGTCCTATAAGAACCTACAATTGGTATCAGAGCTAGGTTCCCTTTTTAGACTTAGAAGAGAAATCTTCCTAGGGAGATCGTTATGGGTTCTTACAACGTCAAGGCACCAAAGCTTACCAAGTTCAACTATGCTTGTTGGTGTGAACAGATGGGACATCAACTGATGTCAATCGACTACGATCTGTGGACCATCGTTACGGAAGGAGATCTGGTACCACAGATCACTGAAGATGGAGTTACTAAGCCTAAAGAGAAGAAGGATTGGAATGATAATGACAAGAAGCTACTCAGCAAGAACAAGCAGGCCTTGAGGGTGATCGTCTCATCACTTTCAGAAGGCGATCAGCAGAAAGTTCTGGGTATAGAAACTGCTAAAGAAATTTGGAATTTTCTGAAAGTTGCCTATGAAGGAACAGATTCAATCAGAAAGGCGAAAGGTAAACAGTACAAGAGACTGTTTGATAATTTCAGGATGCTGGAAGGTGAGTCTATTACACAGACGCTTGAGAAATTCGACAAGATACTGTGTGATATGAAGGCCGTAGGAGTCACATTGGATAATCAGACTATCAACGAAAGGTGTCTTGACAGTCTCTGTAAGGATTGGTTGCACTACACTACTCTACTGGAGACAACCAAGGACTTATCTAAATTATCTCTTGAAGAATTGGGTTCGGAGTTGATGTGTATGAAGGAAAGATGAAAGGTGCTATTACTTCGTCAACAGCGGGCAAAGATTTGGCACTGAAAGCTCGTAAGAGTACTACTGAAACAGATGATGATGAGCTGGATGAGGATGAAGAGATCACCATGATTGCTAATGGTATTCGAAGAATTTTTGGTGGTAAACGAGGTCACAACACTAATCACAATCGAAATAAGTTCAAGAAGGGTCCCATAATTTGTTTCAGGTGTAACAAACCTGGACATGAAGTAAAGAATTGTCCTTTGCCTCCAAGGGATAACTTTCAGAAAAAGTGAAGAAATTCTCTACTACAGCGGCCGCAGCTTGGGGAGAAGATGGTTCAGGTACAGACTCAGAACCGGAGAATGAGGACCAGGCTTGCATGACGGCTATTGTTCAAGATGTTGAGTCACATGAGAACACTGATTTCTGCCTTATGGCTTTGGATAAGTGGAAGCAGACTCTCCCCGATGATGAGGTAAGTTTATGTCATTTAAAAGAATCTTTTGAATCATTGTCTAAACACCAATTGTTTCAACTTCTAACTGATGCTATGTTAAAACTTGAACTCAGAAACAAGAGTTTGGGATAAAGATTGAAGCTTTAGAGAAACAAGTAAAAGAACTTGAGAATCCTGTTAATTCTGAAAATACAAATAGTTCAAAGATTCCGCATGTCACGTTTGTACTCCTTTGATATCTCGAGTAACTACTTTGCCAGATTGGGCACAGTCTGAGTTCAAGTCATTAATTAATCGTAATGAAAATCTGAATAAGGAAGTGAACTCGCTCTCTGAGGAAGTACTAAAAAAAACAGAGAAATTGAGTTGCAGACTCAAGAGAATCCAATCTGGTACACTGGTAAAATCAATCTTTGTAACATGCTAAGTAAGAAAGGAACGGACAAAAAGGGTCTAGGATATCAACAGACAAATGCGAAACAAGCTCAAAAACCACGTAGTTTGGGTTATATGAAGCATAGCATTATTGTCGCTACTGTCATCAACACGGTCACTTCATAGATCAGTGTTATAAACTCAGAAAGAAAAATTCTGGTGGTCAACAGCTTCAAGAACCTAGTTTAAAGACTGTTTATTATAATAAAAGATTTTCTTCATCTACCACTGGGCCCAAGCTAGTCTGGGTACCTAAAACTAACGTTTCAGCTTATTCTGTTACAGGCAAAGTCTGAGTCCCATACCGAGAATTGGTGGCTCATGGATAGCGGATGTTCAAGGCATATGAGTGGTGATAGGAGGAAATTTAGCTCTCTTACTGAGCAGAATGGAGGCAAAGTTAAGTTTGGAAATAATGGAAAAGGAAAAATCGTAGGCATTGGAACGGTTGGCCATGATGCCTATATTGATCAGGTTTGTCTTGTTGATGGGTTAGGACATGACCTGCTAAGCGTTTCTCAAGTCTGTGATAAAGGACCTTCCCAAGTCATTTTTGACTCTGAAGGTTTTCAAGTACGAGATAAGCTGACAAATAATCAATTGCTACAAGGAATACGAAAAGGAATCTCTACATGATCGATGTAAATTCCTCAGTACATGACGTATCATGTTTAACAGCAGCAGTTGAAGATGTTCAGTTATGGCATTGTCGACTTGGACATGCACACCATCGACTTATAAATAGGTTGCGTACAAAGGGGCTGGTAGAAGGTCTTCCAACAAAGTACTTGACTCATCTACTGTGTGTAAAGATTGTGCGTTAAGCAAGCAAGTGAAGGTTCATCACTCTGCAAAAACCATTGTGAGTACTGCACGTCCACTTGAGTTGTTACACATGGATCTGATGGGACCAATGCGAGTTGAAAGTAGGTCAGGGAAGAAATACATCCTTGTGATAGTAGATGATTACTCTAGATTCACTTGGGTTACGCTACTTTTCTCTAAGGATCAAACCTTTGAGTCATTCAAGGCTCTTATTACTCAAGTACAGACACAAATAGAGAAAAACGTTAAATGGATACGTACAGATCAAGGAACAGAATTCATAAATCACCAGTTTTCAGAATTTTGTACTGAGAAGGGCATCACCCACACATACTCTGCTGCCCGAACGCCACAGCAGAATGGGGTGGTCGAACGTAAGAATCGCACACTGCAAGAGATGGCGCGTACAATGCTTAGTGGAAGTGGTCTACCACAAAATTTTTGGGGAGAAGCTATTAACACAGCCTGTTACATACTGAACAGAGCCTTGATTCGACCAGTTCTTTCCAAAACTCCATATGAACTATTTAAAGGAAGGAAACCCTCGATTGGTCATCTACGCGTTTTTGGATGTCAGTGTTACATTCTCAATCAGAAAGCAACAACCCACGGCAAGTTTGACAATAGGAGTGATGAGGGTGTGTTTTTGGGTTATGCACAACACAGCAAGGCTTATAGGGTCTTCAACAAGCATACTCTACTTGTGGAAGAGTCTGCTAACGTAAAATTCGATGAGATCAACTTTGGAGGAAGAGTTACACACTCCTGCCCTGAATCATCCTTCATACCTGACCAGAGTTCTGAGACTGTAACCGACTCTGATGAAGATGTTGTCACTCCGCCTGTTCAACAAGATGGTCTTCCTACGGTTGTTGATCCAACACCGTCTGCAGGTGTCCATACCGATAATGCTGAGTTACAGACACAGCATGTTCAACACGATACCGCACCTCCTGTTTTACGTGCTCCAACTGCTCGGCAGGCACCTGGTGTCGATGTTGATAATATTATCTCCAACATACATACTGGAGTACAGACTCGCTCTTCAGCTCAAGCTTTTTGTGCGCATCACGGTTTTCTGTCACAACTTGAACCTAAAACAGTCAAGGAAGCGCTATCTGATTCTGATTGGATCAATGCGATGCATGAGGAGCTCAATGAGTTTACGCGTAACGATGTTTGGGAATTGGTTCCTCGTCCTGCTGCTCATAATATTGGCACCAAGTGGGTGTTCAGGAACAAACTGGATGAACTGGGAAATATTTCTCGCAACAAAGCTAGATTGGTGGCTAAGGGGTATAATCAGCAAGAAGGTTTAGATTTTGATGAGACATTTGCACCTGTTGCACGGCTTGAAGCAATAAGGTTACTCATTGCATTTGCCGCAGCAAATAAGTTTCAGTTATATCAAATGGATGTGAAGTGCGCTTTCTTAAATGGTTATCTAAAGGAAGAAGTGTATGTTACTCAACCTCCTGGCTTTGAAGACTCAGAACGGCCAGATGACGTTTATCGTCTCAAGAAGGCACTTTATGGTTTGAAACAGGCTCCTCGGGCTTGGTATGATAGACTCACTACCTTTCTTCAACAAGGGTTTAGCCGGGGAACTGTAGATCGTACCTTGTTTCTACGGAATCTTGGTTCTGAGATGTTACTCATCCAAATCTATGTGGATGATATCATCTTTGGGTCCACAAATTCGGCATTGGCTAAGGAGTTTGAGACTCTAATGTCCAATGAGTTTCAAATGAGCAACATGGGTGAACTCACATACTTCCTTGGGCTACAAATACGCC
This sequence comes from Limonium bicolor, assembly GCA_023374045.1. NCBI lineage: Eukaryota > Viridiplantae > Streptophyta > Magnoliopsida > Caryophyllales > Plumbaginaceae > Limonium > Limonium bicolor. Next base: position 276,471,541 of record CM041780.1, read on the forward strand.
AGACACCTGAAGGAACACATATTAGTCAAACCAAATACACTTCTGAGCTTCTCACAAAATTTCGGTTTCAGGATGCAAAGTCTCTTCCCACTCCGATGTCCACGACTCTTAAACTGGGTGCTGAGTCCACAGCTGAGCTAGCTGACGAAAAGAACTACAGAGGGATGATTGGATCTCTGTTATATCTCACAGCGAGTCGTCCCGACATCATGCACAGTGTATGCTTTTGCGCACGATTTCAGTCTTCGCCGCGAATTCCGCATGTTAAGGCTGTTAAACGTATCTTCCGTTATTTGTGCGGCACACTTACCCTTGGCTTGTTCTATCCTGCTGGGATATCTCCAACCTTATTGGCTTATACGGATGCTGATTTTGGCGGGTCTCTGACTGATCGGAAAAGCACCTCTGGCTCCGCTCAGTTTCTGGGTAACAGCCTCATTTCCTGGTCTTCAAGAAAGCAAGCTGCTGTTGCTCTTTCTACCACAGAAGCAGAATACGTTGCAGCTGCTGCATGCTGTGCACAAACCTTGTGGCTCCGTCATCAACTTCATGATTTTGGTATCTCGTATGGACCTGTTCCTATCTATTGTGACAATACAAGCACCATCGAACTTGCAAAAAACCCGGTTCATCACTCTCGATCAAAGCACATAGAGATCCGTCATCATTTTCTCCGTGACCAAGTTGAAAAGGGCACAATCCAGCGACTTCATTGTCCCACCAATACACAAATTGCAGACCTTTTCACTAAGCCTTTGGGTCGAGACCAGTTCAATTATCTACGCTTTGAACTTGGAATGATCAACATTCCCTGAGGTATGGTTTCTGCACTATATTTAATTTCCTTCTTTTGTTGTGTCATCGGTATGAGTTACTAGTAATATACTCTTGGTGTTTAGTTCAAAATTGTGGGTTTGTTACTGATAGTTCCACAATGATCCAGCGCATGTTTTCTTCTGTCTTCTCTTTCGTAAGTCCTTAGTTTCTTTTTTCTATGTTTTTTTTTCGTACGGTCTATTCCTATTTGGTTAAAAAAAAAAAGAAAAAAAAAGAAAAAAAAGAAAAAAAGGAATTCGAATAGACTATTGGTTTTAGCTCCCTATTCCTCATTTCACTTCCGTTCTTTTCTTTCTCGTTGTCCCGCTCTTCTTCTTCTTCCTCGGTTCTTTCTTTCGTTTTTTTTCCGCCATGGCCTCCGCTCACACCACCTCTCCACTAAGTAATCACCATGGTTCTTCCTCTGCCCACAAATCCACTGAGACCCCCACCCGAAATGACCATCTCCGCACCACACCCACAGACCCTAACCCTCCAAACCCTACTCCGCAGTGTTCACCGCAGGAACTCAGTTACCAACTCTCTCAAAACGGCGGCCAACTCACTCTCGGAACATGTTGCTGATTCCGTCTCGCCTTCCTCTCCGCATGCTGGCTCCGTTACTCCCACAGGCGGTGCCTCTGTTGATCAACCAGCTTCTCCGTCTGGGCCGGACCCCTCGACTCGACCGAGGACTCGAAACCAGCACAAACGCCAGGCACCGTCATCAGCTGCTCCGTCTCCTGCCACTGTCAAGTCACCGACTGGTGCTTCTGGCTCCAAAGCAACCAAGAGACGCAAAGTTCTTGTTTCTGGACCGCGGACACGCCCCTCTGTTAAAGATCCCCGTAAGTTTCCACAAACACCTCTTTTTATACGGGATGTCAAGCTTGCTGATCTGATAATGGGCAAGGTTATCGACTGCCAATGGTTACGCGCACATGATCTGGTCGATGTTGCTGAATTTATTGAATTTCAGAAGTGGGATGCCTTGCTTAGTTCCGAAACTGCATATTATCTTGAAGCTCTTTTACAGTTTGTTACTAACATGTCCATGATTACTGAAACGGAGTTGCAATCTAAAGTTTGTGGAATTTGTATCACTTTATCACCCGGTCTGTTAGCTCATATTCTCAATGTTCCGCTAGCTGGGCTATCTGAGTTCAATCCTCAGAAATTTGATATCGTTCCTCTCAAGGATTTTCAGCGTCATTATGGTTTGACAAATGCCAGTTCCCGTCTGAGAAACTATCTGCAGCGTGATTTTGATGCGCTTCCAAGGTTGCTTCATCTAATTGCTTATCAGGTCATTACACCACGAAGTGATATGCGTGAGCGTGTTACTCCTGTTGACCTAGCTCTAATGTGGTGTCTCGAACATAAGTTGGAGATCTCTCTACCAAAGGTTATGATAGAACATTGGAAAAGGGTGATTAATAGTCAGAAGCCTGTTATCTGTTATCCTCTGTGGTTGACAAAGGTGTTTCAGTTTTATCATGTTCCTCTTGACAACATGGCAAGTGTACCGATGAAGGGCTCGCACTACTTGGGTTCACATACTCTAGCAAAAATGTCTATTGAGCGTACTTCATCTGGTTGGCAACTGAAGCGGCCTCCTCCGAAGCAAGATGCTACAGCTCCTCATCAACCTCCCACTTCTCATGAATCTACTTTACTGGCTATGATCAACACATTGATTGCGAACCAGCACGCCTTGGAGAAGCGTGTTCTTGCCCTTGAGACCCAAAGCCCTGCCACAAAAGACCCTGTCTCTGATTCTGAATCTGAACCAACTTTTTAGTTGCTTTCCTTAGGGTCTTAATTCTGTTTCCATTCTGCTGCTAAGGTCACTGTGGAATTGCTATGTCTCAGACTCATCTTTTTGGATTATTGCTGGATTATTTTACTTCTTGTATCTCTTCTTTTGATTCGGCAAAAGGGGGAAGTTACTTTGTGTGCCGGAAACTATATCATTGGGATTCTGTTGTGCTTTTTGGTTTATATGCTTGGCTGTTATCCTTACTCCTATGATTGCTTGCGTTGATCTGTTTTTTGCCTGTCTATCCTACACATTGATAAGTATATTTTGAGGGTGAGGTACACTTCTACAGTGTTACTAGATCGTGCAAACATTCAGGGGGAACTACACCGGCACATGACACAGAGTTTGCCTTAATCAAAAAAAGGGGGAAATTGTTGATGTTTTTTAATTGGAAACTCTGTGTAACTTACTGAGGTCAGAAGTCATAACTCAACTATCTGAAGACAATGTGAACCGGACCCAGAAGATAGCAGTTGAGAATATATCTTCTGGTGATATTTCAGGAAGATACTATCTTAGACGTTAATAAGTATAAAATCTAAACAGTTTTTATACACTTGCTTGTTATGGTTATTTTTATCTTCTGAATTATCAATTCTAGGTTAGATCTGTAGTATCTATATAAGTGACATTGCTCATTGGAGCATATTACGTTTTTGGCAATTGAGAAAAATATCTAGGTCAGAGAGTGTCCTCAAGCGAGTGGCTGTAACGAGAGTGGATTAGGGTTAATCTTTATTCGTTACGTGTTTGCATAAGGAAAGCCTGTTTTCCTTATGTGTTTGGGGTATCTTGCTTGATACGAGTTAATATAGTGATAGTTTCACGTGAATCAGCACTCTCGCCTCTCTATCTGTTACACTCATATCTTTGGGTTCGTTGTCAGTCTGTTACCCACAGTCTGATATACTTTGAGTAACCTCCTCACAAAGAACGAGTCCTATAAGAACCTACAGGTTACTGGGTTGCTCTTATGTTTTCATTTCTGTTGTTCTTTTCTATCCCTTGCTCAGCTTTGTCCGAGAGTTTTACTTAACCCCTCTAATCTCTTGCATGTTTCACGCAAGCACTTTGCATGCAACTCAACTGGTGGAATCTCGGGAAGTTTTGGAACAAGAGAACCCACTCCATTCTTGTGCAAGTCTAGCGTAAGTGGACTGAGATTTTCCCCCCAAAGCAAACCCACGCCAATCTCCTCTAATTCTGGCGCAAGGTCACTACTACCTTGCTGTCTTTTTTTTCTTCAGCTTCTCCGCGTTTCTGTGCTGTTTCCTGCCCGAAAGTTCTTGCTCAAACCTCACTGTTTTTCTGCATGCATGTATAGTTTTGGGTTACCGCCTCAAGGTTTGGCCAGTGCCCTCAAGGAACTTGTCCTAGATCTGTCCTGGAAATGGTTTAAAGGTGAGGCCACACTCTGCTATAGATTCCCTTGCCCTCTGTTCTTGTTTCTAAGTGCTACCAGATACACCCACTAACTTGAAGTTTCTCTCTAGTGTATCCCGGTTGTAAAGCAAGTCCCTGTGCCAAATCGCCCATCAGAATCTGAAGAGCTTCCCAAGGAAGACAGCCCCAAAGCCCCTAAGGTTGTAATCAAACTCAAACCCTCCAACTGTACTTAAACTTGTTTACGCTTCAGTTGAAGTACTTGATAACAATGAGTTGGGAAATTTGCTAGGCGTGGTAGAGTAACCATGTTGGTGGTCTGGTAATTAAGTATTGGGTTTCAATGCCTGAGTCTGAAAGGGAAATACCAAAAATATGCAGACATATTCCTAGAGTAATGAACTAGTGTCGACTGAAAAAAAAAAAGAACAACCTGTTTGAACTGTTTTAGTAGCAGCAGAACATGGATTTCTTCTGGATTGAAAGGTGGTGTTTCCTTGTATCGAACCTGGTAGGGAACTGCCTAAATAACAGCAGGAAAAAAAATCTGGTAGTGAGCTGTTTCAGTAACAGCAAAGGAACTGGGGTAGTTGGGTTGGAATCTGGCGCTTCCTAGTGTTGAGTAGGAATGAAATTTGCTCTAGGATAATAGCTAGCAAGTTCCTGAGGCAGTGGGTAATTGATGTACCCATTATTCTAGAGCTGAACAACCCGTTAACTGATTCAGAAAAATTCTGTATGGACTAACTGATAAAACTGGAGCAGAAACATTGGTTTAAAATACTACAACTTGCATCTCTGCACAACCTGTTTCCAGAAGTAACAGCAAGGTGGTGTGGGTTTAATGATCACCTTTAAAAACTTGCTGCCACCCAAAACTAAGGGTAAATAAACTGGGGATGCTAGAGGAATCAGTTAGCACAAGAAGGGAAGTAGAAGTAGGAGTGTGCAGGAACTTACATTTCAGTTTCTGCTGTTTTTTTTTCAGTTCGGTACTAGGACATAGCAGTATCATTAACTACGTAGTGTTTGGTTTGTTGGGGTTTAAAGTCTTGACAAAAAACACTTAAATACGTGAGTGACTAAAGTGGGGGAACTTGGTAGACAAATCTGAGAACAAAGAAAAGGAATAAGGAAGAAATATATGGATAGGTGTTGCAGTTTTGCAACAGTTTTCGGTTCTGTATAATACACTTCCAGTAGTGCTTGCAGCCTTTTCTTGAGTTGTTGTTAAGTTCAAAACCTTCCTGATGCACCTAGCTACTTGGGTAAAAACGTTGAGTGGAATTAGAGGGCAGGTTAATGAACAGAAAAGGAAGACTAAAGAAGAAATGCATTGATTGGTGTTGCAGTTTTTTTTCAGTCTTTGGGGCTCTGTATAACAAAGATTTTATTGAGTTAAAAGCTTGGTTTCGAATTGTTGTTGAGTTCAGAATCTGCTTAAATCCCTTGGTTAGTTGGGTAAAAACTATGGAGGGAAATTGGAGACTGATTTATAACCCGAAACAAAGATTGAAGAGGAGCTTACAGAAACCAACGATTTCAGTTTCCTGCAAGTTGGGTTCTGTAAAATGAACTATCAGAGGTGTAACAGCCTTGTGTTGAGTGGTTTTTTTTTAAGTTCAAACTCTTCCTAATACACATAGCTAGACGGGTAAAAATGTTTTGGTGGAATTGGGGACTGATTAACAACCAAAAAGAAAGCTTAAGTAGGAGCTGTACAAAAATTAGTTTTTCAGTTGTAGCAGTGTACCCGTTTCTGTAAATTAAATTTTCAGAGGTATTATCAATGCTGTTTTGAGTTGGTGTTGGGGTTAAAGCCTTGCTAAACACTTAATCATATGGGAAAACTCCTTGGGGAAGTTAGTAGACAGATTAACAAATCAAAAGGAAGATAAAAGACAAGATGCCCAGTTAGGTGGTGCAGTTTTCATCGGTTTTCAGTTCCTGTATAATGAACTTCCAGTAACATTATCAGTGCTGTTTTGGGTTTGTTTTGAAGTTAAAGTTCTTGATTTCACGCTACTGTACTGGTAAGCAGTGAGCGAGGAGTTGGAAGACAGATTAATGAATTAAGAGCAAGATAAAAGAGAAGATAATTGTGCTCAGTTTTGCAGCCTTCTTTGCGTCTGTTAAACAAATTCATGGAAGGGTTATCAGCATCACCTTGGGTTAACCTAGAGTTTAAACGCTTCCAACACACTAAACTAAATTGGTAAATACCTTAGGGAAGTTGGACGTCAGATGGGGACTTATATCTGGAGCACAACGAAATTACGAGTAGTTGGTGTTTCAGTTCTGTTGGATTTTCAGTTCGGTATAGATGGGTCTCCAACTGGTGATATACTTGAATATACTACCTTCTCTGTTGTCATGTCTAAAATCTGCAACTAATATCATGGAGTAACAGCTCTGTATGATGAACCTTCAGAAGAGTTAATGGGGTTGTTTTGGGTCTGTTTTGGATTCAACATGTTGATAAAACACCTAAATGAGTAGCTAAACATTTTGAGAAAAATATAAAATGCGTGGCTAACAGGAGATACTTGGAAAGATTGGAATCTGTTGTAAACAAACAGCATGGACTTGCTGAGTTAGTGAACAGCTCCTCTGTTCTGTGCACTTACTTCACTAGGAACTGAAACCGGAAGGGCAGAATGATTGATGAATTAGTGGGATAAGTGGTGCTGCGTGACTAAGATATTAGCTCCCCAAGGGTAGAAATAACAAGTTTTAATGGCTGAAATAATCACCGGTTTTGAAACCTTAAAGCGATGGTATAAGTGAGTTCCATAAATATTTGGAGAGTTTTATTGTTTTAGCAAAGGGATTAAAAATATATGACTAACTTACGTAGCTAGGGAGCGAATGCTTTTTAGGTGAATCAAAAATCAAACCTTAGGATAAACTTGTTACACGTAAGTACTTATAATACTCCGAAGCATAAGTAGAGGAAAGAACTTAGTTAATGTGTGAATTGAATGTGTAAAGGTCATATGAGTTACATTAGGCCTAAGGTTAACCCTTGGGAAGTTCTAAGAGCTAATGTAAACTAAGTTTTCACGATTCACCTAGGGGACAATACCTGATAAATTGTGATAAACTAAGAAACGTTCCCTAATGGTCGTCACATGAAATCATATACTGATATGTTATTTTAATTAACTCTAGGACCGTAACGAACGCCAACTGGGATCCTGTGTGTGAGACAACTTTGCTTCTGATCAAGGTATGGACATGTGTGGTTCGTATGTTGCCGTGTTACACGGCTTGTGTGCTGTGTGCCTTGTGTGTGAAAATGACATAAGATCAAAGCATGAAATTGGATTGCTTGTTTATCATGTTGTATGATTTCTATATCATTGTTGTATATATATCATTGCGCGCACACAGTAGTTTAGTCCCTTTCTCGTTTGTGGACCTTGAGATGAACTACTACGAATTATGAAAACAAAGAAAACTCTATAAGGGGAACTCCTCTCTAAACCATTGAGGACTACCATGACACCCACTATGGTGTCTATTCATCAATGATAATGAAGAGCAAGTCTCCTTTAGTGAGACATGACGAACCACGTAAACAAAACAAAAGAACTATACGAAGAGACAAATCCTCTCTAACTTTAGAGGACCGCTAATGACACCCACTATGGTGTCGAGATTATAATGATAATGAAATGAAAAGTACCAACTGGTGGAACATGAGGATAACCCGGGAAGACGACATCTCGGGCCGCGCGGTATGGAATATTCGGGAGTTGGTATCTGCATCAGATCCTTCGCCCTTCTGTGTGGAGCACATCCTGGAGTCTAGAGGCGACTCCGCTTTCTCGACGCATGACGTCGGGAATGGGGGAGTGACAAATTGGGGGAGCTTATCCTGGAGTCAAGAGGCGACTCCGCTTTCTCGGCGCATGACGCTGGGAATGAGGGATTAGATATGGAGGCGACGACCTCCAACGTGCGGTGATAAAAGAATTCACAAGTAACCCTTGAAGAAACAAGGAATGATTAGCACCTACGTAATAAAGTCTCGGATCTAATCTATATCCCCTGACTCGGTGCCAGAGAATAAAGGAAAACATGTGTAATGAGACCAAGCAAATAAGAACAATTCACAAATGTGATCCTTTAAGAAACAAGGAATGAATAGCACCTACTTAACAAGGTCTCGGGATCTAATCTATATCCCCTGACTCGGTGCAAGAGAAGAAAGGAAAAACATGTGTAATGAGAACAAGAAAACAATACGTAATCTCTTGAATGATCCCATAGTGAGGATCGACGGTATAATATACCTGCGCACACATCCTATGAATTACTTGATTGTTGTTGCTACATTAGCAGCTTTTTGTGCTGGGTTGTGTGTTGACATTGCTATGCTGCTTGCAAATTGTGCTTGGTTGCTTACTGATATTGTTATGCTACCGATGAGTGTGTATGATATCATGATGTGCTGATGTGTGCTTTACTGCTTTTTGATAGCATGTAAATTGACGTAATAATATTCGACCAATTAGTCGTGTGGCCCGGTAACATGCGGGCTTCACACGTTCATACTCGGCATAGTTTTGCTGAGTCCTTTATTTTTACAGGTGATCATCTGGAACGTGACGGAGCGTAGGTGGTGTGACTACCATGGGGGTAGTCCACATGGCAAGACTTTTAGTAGTATGCTTTCTTATGTATGGGTTATGTTGTTTAAGTTGTTAACTAAACTGTAGATGCTCGGTACTTGAGTTGTACTTTATATTGTATTTGGATTTCGTTAAGTTGGACTTCCAGTCATACAGACCGTAACTTGGAGTTGGTATTGTGGTCTGTCAACCACATGGGTGGTTGGCATCTGTGACACCCGGATGAGGTTGGAAACCGCTGCGTAGACATCTCGTATTACCGTTAGGCTCGTCGTTTAATTATTGGTTGTTTATTCGGGGGTGTTACAATTCGCTTAATTATTACCTATATAATAAGGTGTTTTAAGATAACCCTTTTTATGTATCCTTACTTACATTTTAATTTCCCAAGTATTTAATTTTTACACACATTCTCTCCATAGAGTATGTATAATCCTTTTGTACTAAATTTTAATAAACTTATGTCTTAAATACATTTTATATTACTTACAAGACCAAAGGTTTCAAAGGAATAACTTAATAAATTAATTTCCTTTATTGTATTTTAGGATAAACATTATATCTCGACATAAGGTAAAATTTATCTAAGAACTAAATTCTGATTCATAATTGAAATTGTTAATTATGTAATAAGATAATCTATTCTGAAAATCCCCATACCTTATATTCAAATGACACATTAATATTCCCAGTGTCAAAAAGGTAAATCAATATAATATCTTACATAACCTAGTTTCATCTAATTAAAGGTTTAAAGATTTTAAGTATCTAATTTCTATTTATAAACCTTCTTATAAATTCTAACTACTACATACATTACTTAATTATAAACTCACATCCTGAATATTGGTATTAAATGTATTTTATATGGCTTATCAAATTCTAAGAACGTAAGGATTATTATTTAGATTAATTCCCCAATCATAGTTTAATATAGTTTTATATCATAATCCTTTTAATGATTTTATCACAAGATATTAAGTTATTACTCAATACTATAAATATTAAGAAATGATTAAATCTAGACTTATTTATCCTCTTCACATTTAGATGTAAAAGTAACTCATTTACTTTATTATTGTTTATATAATAAGAACATTTAAATGTAAAAGTATTTCATTCATTTTATTATCAATTAAATAATAAGATCTATTTGTGTAACACTTTATGTAAACTAATTACAAATATTCCTAAATTTCAACTTATTAATTTCTTAACCCAATTATAGATTTACATTGTGGTCACTGACTAAATATATACATGTATTTTAATACTGTTTATATAAATCCTAGAAATTCAAAGGTAACTAAAAACTCAATTCATAACCATAAAATAATACCACCTCATATAGTATTCTATTATTAGTATTATGTAGAGGTTTAGTTTAACTCATTAATTCCTTCATATTATATTTTCTATAAGGTATTTTATTCCTTTTATTTATTAATTTATCGTATATGTATATATCCTTCCTATTATATTTCTCACAAGGAATGTTATTTCCTTTATCTATTTTTAATGTATTATATATATATAAATATATATATCTACATATACTAAGATTTATCGAGAACATTCTTTAAGAAATTCTATTGTATTTAATTATATTTAATATCTTCTAGACATATCCACAACTGATTTATGGTTTACAAAATAAAGTATTTCCCTTAGTTTTAGTTAAACATATTAGCTTCCATATTATATAATAAATAAAATGTAGTTTAGTTAAATTCCTTGATTTAATATAAGTTTCTATTTTATTTCTCTCATATAAACATATAATAAATAATGTAACAATTTTTACCTCACTTAAAGTTAATACCCAAAATATTTATAAACATACTGTATTAAATGTTAATTAGTCTTATTATATTTTCCCCAACCTATAAAGTTCATTAATCAACTACCCTTTAATTTTTGATTACATTAAAAACCTTATATTATAGGTTATTCTTATGAAAAACTCATAAACACAATTTTTAAAACCTTTTACCATTGCCCAAAAATTCCCAAATTTAATATACAGTAACTATAACATTTTAGACATATTATAAAAATTTTATTTCATAAAAATATCTTTTAAATTTAGCCAAATAATTCCAGAAACCCGTAATTGAAAAATTCATAACTTATGCTTAAAAACTCCAAAACCATAATAATTTACATCAAAATAAACTAGATTTAATAAGGAATCTATGGTTAAAATTTCAAGTCAAAACACATTCGGGAAGGTATTTAAATTAATTCAACAAATTAGGGTTTAATTCTGGAAATATTAAAACTCATAACCAACTTAAACTCCCCAGATCTAATCTCGGTCGTCCGTTTTTATAACTACAATCGGACGGCTGCTGAAACGCCAGTTCTTCCCCAACCTCAAACGAAATCCCGAGTACTAAATCACCGATTCCTCTCAACTCACAGAACCAAATCGGCTGATTTTTGTTTCTATCGATTCGAAATTCTCTTGCGGTTCTATTGATACCAATTTCCCCAATTATAATGCAGTATTCAATGGTTTTCGAATTCGATTTCGAGGTTAGGGTTCTTAAGAGTTTTCGAATTCGATTCTCCCAAATTCACTCAATCTAAAGCGTAATTGATGCAATTGAATCATGGTTTTGACCGATAATGTAACATAGTTTAGCAAGGTTGAAGGAATTTGAAGAAAACTTACCGGAATTGCTCGAATCGAAAGGAATTGTTTTCGGTTTCCGGAAAAATGCCCCCTTTACAACTCGATTGAGTAGCCTACTTTGCAACACTATAATTTACAGTACAGAGGGAGTTAGAACTATTTCTTGGGCTTAATCTAAAGAGGAAACTTAGCTCTACACAATGATAGCAAGCACTCATCCTAACTCGCAACACATAGAAAGAAATCGAACCCGAAACTTACGAGTTTACCTTCTCGTTTCTGGAAAAATTCTGGGCAAAACGCGACCAGATCGGGGTCGGAACTTTAGATGCCTATATCTTCCATATGATTGAGAATTAGATTTGGTCATCATCATGAAAGTTGTAGAGGGATTAGAGCTCTTTAAAACGAGCTAAAGAACATGAAATTTGGATGAGAAACAAAGAAGTTATGGCTAGACGAAGTTACCTGATTCGAAGGGAAAAACTGGAAACTGCAGTTACGGTTTTGCAGGGTGGCTACTTTGGATCGAATTTCCGGTTGATTTAGGATGAGTTAGGGTTAGTGTGAGTTATGGTTGCAAAGAGGAGATTAAGGAGAAGAGAATGCAAAAGACGGCACTCAAAAATCCCAAAAGATGAGAAAGTTATGGGCGCGTGTGAGCTTGACACGTGGCAGATTTAAAAATTTTGACTCCAAACTTCAATCTAGCATAACTTAGGCTAGGATGATCCGTTTTTGACGTTCTTTTTATCGATCTTCATGGTTTTCCATAACCTATTTATTGGTATAGGTTTTATGGGCTGGTTTGACCATTCTCAAAAAGTCAACCCTAGCAAGGCTTAATAAGCTTTACGGTTTCTATAATTTTACTTTGACTTTTATGTTTCAAAACAATGCTCCAACTCTTTCTAAAATCTTTATAATATACTTGGAGTGTTTAGAATTTTCCCAAGATTTATTGACTTATAAATCTTATTATTAAATTCATAATACTGTATAATAATATATAATAATTAAATATTTAATTGTGTTCCTTAGAGTTAAATAGGAGGAATCCCCTAAAATAATTTCCATAATTCCATATAATATTAATACTCATAATTCCATACAATAATTTAATATTCATAATTCCATATAATTTAATACTTAGTAGTATTATTAAAGGTTTAATAAAAGAAATCCCCTAAATTAATTTAAATTAATTTAGGGGTATTTCACGATTTTAATGGGCTTGGTAGCCTTCCCCCTCTCTAATATTAGCTAGTAAATAAAGGAAGAAAGAAAAGGAAAGCAAAAGCAAAAGTAAATAGTACAAACCCACTTAACCTCTCTCTTGCTCCTCATTCCTTCACTCACGTTTTCTTTTCCCACTTCCCACCTGAGCTCTCTTCTTCCTCACCGAAGCTCCATGGTGATTTACAAGAGCCTTCATCAGCTCTCTTCTTCTCCTTCTTCTACAAGGTTCAAATTAACACCAAATTGCAAAATAATTTCACCATTGGATTCCTCTCAACTTGGGGAACATTTCCCTCCCTTCAAAATCCAAAAAGCTCACACTTGACCTGTAACGACCCCAAAACCACCCTGGTTGGGAGACCGTTACACGCCGCGCGCTTATTACCTAAGACACGCAAGGCTACACTATCGAAACCCCAAAATAGAAACTGATGCTCATATATTACCGGATAAACGATTACAAAATGTCTTTACAATACACAGGCGGAAGCCAAACTGAATTACAAAGCATATCCAAAATACAACTGGGCCCTAAGGCCAAACAAACTAAATACAAAACTCAAATGCCAAAACGAAAAGTAAGAGCTGAATCTCCAAGCACGAACTAAAACCTGCAAATCAGACGGAGATAGGGGTGAGCAAAACTATTGCTCAGCAGGTGATAAACTTCATCAGCTGAGCATGCTCAAAACATAATCTGAACATACATACTTATACATATACAGAAGCGCTTAGCCAGAGCGAAACCAAAGTCAAAGCAGAAGACTTTCAAATAGGCAGAAGTCTAAAACAGAAGAGGCTAAGCAGTGGTCAAAACATACACTTAATAGCAGAAGGTAAACTGAAGCTGAAAGCTTGACGAAATCAGAAGCTTAAGAACCTCAGAAGCTTAAACACAATCAGAAGCTTAGCAAAATCAGAAGCTTAGCAAAATCAGAAGCATAGCAAAATCCGGAACTTATCAGAAGGCGGTAAGCACACAGTAGACCGTCTCAAATCAAATACAGATAGAGAGCAGACGAAGCAGAGCGCTTATAAAGCAGAAATACCCAGCAGACAGAAAGCACACAGCAGTCCGTCGACGTTTGAAAACAGACAGAGCAGACAGAAACAGATCACTTAGTAAACCAGAGGCTTTCAGAAGACAGAAAGCACATAGCAGTCTGTCAGAAATCAGAAACAGTTAGAGCTAACAGAAAACAGAACTCTTAACAATCAGAAGTGGGACACTAGCACCAAGCATAACACTCAGAAAGGGTCGAAGACCCATGGATCTAACAGATCCCTCGACAACGCAGAAATGACCCGAAGGCCAAAGGGTTCGTCAACCCCACAGAACAGATTGGGCATGACCCACACTCAGAATGACGTCCACATGGTATACCACGGAATAGCTCGACCCAGCCATTCACGGCTCAGAAGCAGAGTAACTAGGTCCCAAAACGGAAGCTTAACCAACAGAAGCTTTAAACAGAACAGGACAAAAGTCCTTGTCAGAACAGAGCAGAAAGCAGAAGCTTTTAACAGAACAGAACAGAGGGCCAAAGCACATCAAACGGATCATAATCCTTTATCAAAACAAAAGCCATACACTGACTAGCAAACACGAAAACCAACCAGAAGCATAGAAGCTCAAACACTCTTCCAGAGCAAATCAGAGTTCAAAGGCTTATTTAAGACTTTCAAATTAAAGTACACATATACATGTGCTAAAACATTTTAGATCAGATAGTACTCGAAAAGAGGAATCCAACGCCGCAAACGGCACTCAAAACGGAGCTCCAACGAAGAAGTTATGGTCAAAACAGTGAGCAGTCCGAACTTGTGTCCGGACGTCGAAGTTCGGACGCAAGTCGAACTCAAATCCGCAGAAAATTCCAAGGTGTCCGAACATCCAAGTTCGGACGGATGTTCGGACGTCTTCGGAAAACAACTCGAGGGAAGTCCGAACATGTGTCCGAGCTTCAAAGTTCGGACACATGTCGAAGAGAAAAAAAAAACAGAGGCGCAAAACGGGGTGTGTCCGAACTTCCAAGTTCGGACGGAAAGTTCGGACACAGTGAAACTCTCAGAAAATCCAGATGCAACAGAGCGTGTCCGAACTTCCAAGTTCGGACGGAAGTTCGGACGCGCCAAAAAGTTCAATTTCCAAACGAAATCAGATGCGAACAGAGTCCTCAAAACAATGTCAAAAATGCAGCGCGAAACCAAAGTCTTTAAACCATAACCATGGCAGTTTTAGAAGGTCAAAACCAAAACAAATCAGACAGAGATCGATCACCAAACATAGGGCGATTAAACAATCCGAACTCTCAAATCAGAAGCACTCAAAGTTCACAAAAAGAAGGGAACCATAGAGGTAGATTCACCATTGTCAAAGTATACTTACATAACAAAATACGCAAAACAAAACCAATCCCACGGGGTTGTAACGCATCAAAAGCACATCAAAATCAACCAAGAAACATCACCAATCAGAGAGTCAAAGAATTCAAATACAGAACCGAAACAGAACCCCCGTGGGTGAACATACACAACCGAATCCATCTACCACCTACCTCACATCCGACGCAAAGCTATCTCTGCGGACTCTACGAACTGCCTTCTCGAATCTCCATTCGAACGACCATCCCTCGAATCAAACCATTCCCAAAATACAAAATCGAAATTAGAAAAGAGAGAAGGGAGACTCAACGAAGAAGAGAATCAGATCTACAACCCAAACCTGACTGACGACTGACAGACGAACACAATTCCATCTACAGACCTCCAGCGATTATCAAT
Source organism: Limonium bicolor (assembly GCA_023374045.1). Taxonomy (NCBI): domain Eukaryota; kingdom Viridiplantae; phylum Streptophyta; class Magnoliopsida; order Caryophyllales; family Plumbaginaceae; genus Limonium; species Limonium bicolor. The sequence continues at coordinate 276,486,860 of CM041780.1, forward strand.
CAAAAAGAATTGAAGAAGAAGATGGGCAAAGGGAGGAGAAGTTGAGAGCGATGAAACTGTCGAGAGAACCGTCAATGAGAGAGAGATGAAGGAAGGGGAAAAATTGAACGTGAATTAGAATAAGAGAGAGAGAGAATAAAATAGTTTAATAATCTCTCTCTTATGGAATTAATAAATAACAACAAGGAAGAAGACAATTGTAACCCTCCTTCCTCAAGCTAACATATTAACATTAGAAGAATGTCATAGACAATCTAATATAAGATTACAAAATAGCACAACTTCCTTTGCGAATTAGAAAGAAAATAAAAAAAAAAATCTGGGGCATAACAATACACCCCCCTTAAAAAGATTTTCGTCCTCAAAATTCGACGAAACCCGGAATACAAATAAATGCACTTCCAGTGCCAGAATACTACGAATACTCACAAGGAACTTACACTCAGAACAGAACCCACTGTTGGATTGATTGACAGAAGCACGAATAGATAATTACTAACATATAGTTCTAAGGCACCGAAGGGAAAACTCACCCATTCAGAAGATTGGACCTCACCGAGCTAACACTCTGAATAAGCTAACTGGTTCGTTGGCAGAAGAAACAAAACTGACGATCACTGAAGGCTTAGCACAAAGACATAGAAAGAACGCTAACATATCTCAGAAGCTCTACATACACGAGCTAACACACGGACCTCACTGGCTGATTCACTAACAGAATGAGCAAAGCAAAAGATTACAAAGGCTAAGCTTTAAGGAATAGGAACAACACTCATATATCTCAGAAGCTTGCACCTTACAAATCTAACACTCAGAATTTATTAGCTGACTCACTAACAGGAGAGGTGAAATAGAAGATTACTAACACTCAGCCTAAAGGCACAAGACCTCTCAGAGGTGTCCTTACCTAAAGGACCAACACACTCGAGAACTCCCACCAGAACACATCACAAAACATACCACACAAGCACGTATCCCAAGCTCACAACTGAAGCACACATCAATGGCAAACCAGAACTCACATTCGGTCATCCTTTCCCAAAGGACCCAACTCCCTCAGACCCAGAATCAGACTTGAACACAGCAAATACACAGACAGACACTACGCTTCCGCTGCGCTACTCTGATAGTGGACAACCACAGAGTAGACACACTCAACAGACTCCAGGCATCAATCAAATCAAGTAGCAGATAGCAGACAATTCACGCAGCAGATAACACATAGCACATCACGAGCAATGACACGGAAGCGTAGACATGCAGACACCCAACAAATCCCAACGAAATCCAAACCTGGCTCTGATACCACTAAATGTAACGACCCCAAAACCACCCTGGTTGGGAGACCGTTACACGCCGCGCGCTTATTACCTAAGACACGCAAGGCTACACTATCGAAACCCCAAAATAGAAACTGATGCTCATATATTACCGGATAAACGATTACAAAATGTCTTTACAATACACAGGCGGAAGCCAAACTGAATTACAAAGCATATCCTAAATACAACTGGGCCCTAAGGCCAAACAAACTAAATACAAAACTCAAATGCCAAAACGAAAAGTAAGAGCTGAATCTCCAAGCACGAACTAAAACCTGCAAATCAGACGGAGATAGGGGTGAGCAAAACTATTGCTCAGCAGGTGATAAACTTCATCAGCTGAGCATGCTCAAAACATAATCTGAACATACATACTTATACATATACAGAAGCGCTTAGCCAGAGCGAAACCAAAGTCAAAGCAGAAGACTTTCAAATAGGCAGAAGTCTAAAACAGAAGAGGCTAAGCAGTGGTCAAAACATACACTTAATAGCAGAAGGTAAACTGAAGCTGAAAGCTTGACGAAATCAGAAGCTTAAGAACCTCAGAAGCTTAAACACAATCAGAAGCTTAGCAAAATCAGAAGCTTAGCAAAATCAGAAGCATAGCAAAATCCGGAACTTATCAGAAGGCGGTAAGCACACAGCAGACCGTCTCAAATCAAATACAGATAGAGAGCAGACGAAGCAGAGCGCTTATAAAGCAGAAATACCCAGCAGACAGAAAGCACACAGCAGTCCGTCGACGTTTGAAAACAGACAGAGCAGACAGAAACAGATCACTTAGTAAACCAGAGGCTTTCAGAAGACAGAAAGCACATAGCAGTCTGTCAGAAATCAGAAACAGTTAGAGCTAACAGAAAACAGAACTCTTAACAATCAGAAGTGGGACACTAGCACCAAGCATAACACTCAGAAAGGGTCGAAGACCCATGGATCTAACAGATCCCTCGACAACGCAGAAATGACCCGAAGGCCAAAGGGTTCGTCAACCCCACAGAATAGATTGGGCATGACCCACACTCAGAATGACGTCTACATGGTATACCATGGAATAGCTCGACCCAGCCATTCACGGCTCAGAAGCAGAGTAACTAGGTCCCAAAACGGAAGCTTAACCAACAGAAGCTTTAAACAGAACGGGACAAAAGTCCTTATCAGAACAGAGCATAAAGCAGAAGCTTTTAACAGAACAGAACAGAGGGCCAAAGCACATCAAACGGATCATAATCCTTTATCAAAACAAAAGCCATACACTGACTAGCAAACACGAAAACCAACCAGAAGCATAGAAGCTCAAACACTCTTCCAGAGCAAATCAGAGTTCAAAGGCTTATTTAAGACTTTCAAATTAAAGTACACATATACATGTGCTAAAACATTTTAGATCAGATAGTACTCGAAAAGAGGAATCCAACGCCGCAAACGGCACTCAAAACGGAGCTCCAACGAAGAAGTTATGGTCAAAACAGTGAGCAGTCCGAACTTGTGTCCGGACGTCGAAGTTCGGACGCAAGTCGAACTCAAATCCGCAGAAAATTCCAAGGTGTCCGAACATCCAAGTTCGGACGGATGTTCGGACGTCTTCGGAAAACAACTCGAGGGAAGTCCGAACATGTGTCCGAGCTTCAAAGTTCGGACACATGTCGAAGAGAAAAAAAACAGAGGCGCAAAACGGGGTGTGTCCGAACTTCCAAGTTCGGACGGAAAGTTCGGACACAGTGAAACTCTCAGAAAATCCAGATGCAACAGAGCGTGTCCGAACTTCCAAGTTCGGACGGAAGTTCGGACGCGCCAAAAAGTTCAATTTCCAGAACGAAATCAGATGCGAACAGAGTCCTCAAAACAATGTCAAAAATGCAGCGCGAAACCAAAGTCTTTAAACCATAACCATGGCAGTTTTAGAAGGTCAAAACCAAAACAAATCAGACAGAGATCAATCACCAAACATAGGGCGATTAAACAATCCGAACTCTCAAATCAGAAGCACTCAAAGTTCACAAAAAGAAGGGAACCATAGAGGTAGATTCACCATTGTCAAAGTATACTTACATAACAAAATACGCAAAACAAAACCAATCCCACGGGGTTGTAACGCATCAAAAGCACATCAAAATCAACCAAGAAACATCACCAATCAGAGAGTCAAAGAATTCAAATACAGAACCGAAACAGAACCCCCGTGGGTGAACATACACAAACCGAATCCATCTACCACCTACCTCACATCCGACGCAAAGCTATCTCTGTGGACTCTACGAACTGCCTTCTCGAATCTCCATTCGAACGACCATCCCTCGAATCAAACCATTCCCAAAATACAAAATTGAAATTAGAAAAGAGAGAAGGGAGACTCAACGAAGAAGAGAATCAGATCTACAACCCAAACCTGACTGACGACTGACAGACGAACACAATTCCATCTACAGACCTCCAGCGATCAATCAAAAAGAATTGAAGAAGAAGATGGGCAAAGGGAGGAGAAGTTGAGAGCGATGAAACTATCGAGAGAACCGTCAATGAGAGAAGATGAAGGAAGGGGAAAAATTGAACGTGAATTAGAATAAGAAGAGAGAGAATAAATAGTTTAATAATCTCTCTCTTATGGAATTAATAAATAACAACAAGGAAGAAGACAATTGTAACCCTCCTTCCTCAAGCTAACATATTAACATTAGAAGAATGTCATAGACAATCTAATATAAGATTACAAAATAGCACAACTCCCTTTGCGAATTAGAAAGAAAATAAAAAAAAATCTGGGGCATAACATGACCTCCATGGAAAAATCTGGGAATTGAAGGTTGAAGGTACCATCTTGTTCTAAAACCACTCCTTGGTTGCCTAAGGTAAGAAGCAAGCTCAAAATCTCCATTGTTTAGCTCCCTTTGATTTTTGGAAAATTCCAACGTGAGCCCCTTCTCCATCCTTGCTTCAGCCGGTTTCTTCTTGCCTATGTGGAGTGGTGGAACTTCATCATTTTGATTGCCTAAGCTCTCCATGAGGACACTTGAAGGTAATCCCTAAGCTAAACCCTAAAAACTAGCTCTTGAAATACTAGTTTTTGTGAGGGGAAAATTGAATTAATAAGCTTGATATGTGTGTATGGGGATATGATTGTAGATAGCAATCTAGACTCCCTTGTGTGTGGTGAAAACAAGAAGAGAAAAAGGGAGCAAGAGAAAGAGGAAGAAAACCGAAAATAAACAAGGTAAAGAGCTTACCTTGAGTTAGTTTTATTTGACTTGTGAATCATACGTTAGGTTGAATTAAGGACCTTGAATTGGGGTAGTCATGATACCACAATGTTGTTTGTTGAATGGGAATGTTCAATGGGTTTAAGTGTGCAAATAAACCTAGGAACTAAGCTAGTACATGTGTGTTACTTGTGTGGAAATCAGTGGTGTTAATGCTTATATAAACAGGGATGTGAAAGCTGATTTTGTGGGTTGAAATACCCCGGGATTTAAAACAGTGATTAATTAGGCTAATGAAATATTTAAAAGCTTAATTAGTCCTAAATAAATACATAGGAGCGATTCCCGAAGGAAACGGATTCGTAAAATGAATTAAAAACGCAAACGAGCTTTAAAACGCGTTTTTTGAGAAACCGGGAAAAACGTGATTTTAAACGGGTTTAACAAACTCGTAATAAATATAGTTAGTTAAATATCTATAATTAGACCATAGTGAGGGTCTAGAGCGCTTAAAATTAATTAAACAAGAGAATTCCGAAAAACGGACCCGTTATATGAATAGTATAAAAACCAGGAAGTTGTGGGGTGTAAATGTAATAAGTAAAATAATTAAGCCACACTTGTAACATATGTGACCGGTTACTTAATTGTAAAGGGGGCACGATTTTATTCTTCATAAGCAGCCCCTCTCTGATTCCTAATACACTAAGAGACAAAGTAATAAAGCAAATAGGTATAATAGTAAAGTGATACTCTCTCACCTCTATTTTCCTTACCAGTCACGATTTACCCTCTCTGTAACATCTTCTTCCTCTGTAAACCCTCATTTGCGATTTCAACAGAGAGCAGAAACTCCATCTTCATCCTCTCCTTTCTTGTTCGATACAACACCAAACCATACAAAAACCATACCGTTGGATTCCTCATGTCAAGGGCAACACATTCCACCCTTCAAAAACTTGAAACCCTCACCTTCATCTCCATGACCGTGAGCTCCTTTGCAGCTTGAAGTGGTGATTTTGACCATTCTTCATCTTCTTAATAGTCCAAGGTAAATATAAACTCAAAGTCTTCCATCTTCATAGCTTGTTCGTGCAAAAGTCAAAAATTGCCCACGTTGATATTTTCTCCATTTCCCAGTCAGTTTCGGTTTTCATCAGGGGGCTGAGTTTTTGCTGTTCTTGCTGTCCAAGGATTACACTCAGGATAGTAAGGTAATTCCTTAGTGTTTAAAGCCCTAAAAACTAGCTCTTGAAATATTGGTTTGGTGAGAAACGTGAGAATTAAAATAGATTGTGGTGTGTGTTTGGGGTATGATTGTAGATAGCAATCTATACCTCTGTTGTTGTGGAATCCAGAAGAGAAAGAGAGAGCAAGAGGAGGAGGAAGAAGGGAAAAGAAATCAGAAAGCTAACAAGGTATTGAACTTACCTTGAGATGGCTTTGTTCTCTGTAAAACATATTTTTGAACGTGAAGAAAATGACATTGCATGGTGTAGTTCAGAAACTACAATATTGCTTGATGAATGAAGAAGTTTTAATGATTTTAAGTGTGTAAATAAACCTAGGAACTAAGTTAGTATTGTGTATTAACAGAGGGGAAATTTAATGTGTTGTTACAGTGGTTTCATGCTTAAATAAACAGGGATGTTAACTGATGTTTGTGAGCTGTTATAATGTGGTGAGAGTCCATAGATTGTAGATAAGCTCTGTCAAAATATGTCTAGGAATGTAGGGCTTGAGTGTGTTAAGGCGTGAGGTTGGAATGATAAGGAAGAGAGAATAGGAAACCTGCAACAGAAAACAAAACTAGAAACCTGTAACAGGGGAAAAATAACAGGGAATCGAGTTAGTTGACAGATAAATATGTAGAATGCTTTAGGTTAGTTTTGAAAGCCTAAACAATGTCAAAACATGCTAGAATATGTGTAGGAAGAGTGGGGAAGAAGTTATCATAAGCTTGGAGTTGAAACAAAAGCAATAACATACTTATTTTTCAAACCTGCAAGTGGTCTGTGTCTGTAAACTAGGACAAAAACCCGGACCAGTGTCAAAACAGGGCAGAAACTTATATCAGAGGAGTGGTCCGGGTTTACAAACCAGGACACAAACCTGGACCACCCCTAAAACTCACCCGAGAGATTTCTGAATTAAGGGTCCGGGTTTATAAACTAGCATGCATACCCGGACCAGTCTTAAATTGCACCCGAGAGTTCTGTAACCATGTGGTCCGGGTCTATATACTAGGGTGTAAACCCGGACCATGCGATTAAGTTGCCCGAGGACTGTCCCAATGAGTTGGTCCGGGTATGTAAGTCCAGACGGTAACCCGGACCAACCCAAAAAGTATACAGAATGTGTTTTAAAGCCTAACTAAGGATGGGTAATGATATTATAAGATGATTAGGACTTGTTTGATGGTGTTTTATGGTCATTAAGAGTATTAATAGGCTTAGAAAATAATTAAAAGTGTGTAACTTATGTAAATGGACTTGGATGACAATGAGAAGTAAACACTTATATAGGTTAAACTTGAAATGTCATGACTAAGTAAGAAAATTCTGGGAAAACGTTAGCGAAGTAACGAGTTAAGTTAATCATGGGTAATTAACCTCCCGACTTAATATATGTTATAGGACCCGATTAGTTGGACTCCGAGAGGTAGTTGGCAAACGAACGACGACGGTGAACGGTATGATTTTCTCATGCTCTGTATCCTAACTTGGTTACCCTGATTTGTGTGTTTGTGTGTTTATGTGCAATCACCTAATCAAGATAAAATGCATGAATATGTTTATAGGTATTTCCTTATTTGTCGTGTGCTTGTCTTTGCACCTAATGAACTATGTCTTGAAAGGCTAGTTTGTATAATTCATGAAATGTTTGAATGGGAAGAATTCTTGTGTTTGAGATGTTCTCACTAACACACTAACCTTCTGACTTACCTAACTTGATAAATGGGTAACTGAAGTTGAAAGGAGACCGATATAGTTTCGGCCACGCGTGAGAATGAGGAAGCAAGAGAGATTGCTTACCGAGTTCTGGCCTAACCTTCCCACCATGGTTCCGAACCTTAAGGTTGCAGCCCGGGGAAGTAAGCCAAATCTAAAGCCCGGTGGTGAGAAGTGGTGAGTATGTCACATCTCTGCCCGGAGGTCACCCGACTTAACTGAGTAATTATTTCAAGAGTTAAATAATGGTTAAGTATGGATCATACCTTGGGCGAGACATATGATCAAGAGATAAGAGATATGAATATCCGTCTAACCCGGATGAGAATTTGGCTAACACGAGAAGAGGTGTGAAACTGGAGGGAGAATCTCAAGGCCTCAGTGACCAACGTGTGAATAACTTGTAATGTTTCCATTGTGTGTTATGCTCTATGTGCGGTATTGTTTTTACATGAATATATTGTTTTTATTAATAGCATGCTTGTTTGAATAATTATGGACCACATGTTGCGACCAAATAGTTAGCGTACCCTCGCTAGTACGCGGGGTATGCGATTATCATATTCAGCTTTAGCTGAGCCCCTTCGGGCACCATTTTTATTCTTCCAGGTACACGAGACGGTTGATAGACGTGAAGACCGGGATGTTATGCTTTTGGTTGTTAGTATTAGATGGTGGTGTACCGAGTTGTACACGGGATTGTGGCCTAGGATAGTCAGTGTACTATGTGGTACACCTGTTGTATTTTGAATGGGTAAACACGTTGGTGGAGTGACTGTTAAACTCGTATTCTTTTGACGGGCTGTGAGCCTTGATGTAATTATACACTTAGTACTCGGTAAACAGGTGTTGTAAATTATGTTTTAAGTTGGTATTTCTTTTATCAGACCGGGACTGTAAGTTGTAGTAGTTTAGACCCGGTAACCATATGGGTGGTTATCGGTATTGTATCACCCTCGGTAGTTAAGAGTTTTTCTGCTGTGAATAATTAAGTGTCCGTGACGTTAGACCGTGGTTAGAGGAATTATCGGATGGGGTGTTACAAAAATGGTATCAAAGCGAAGCCTCGCTCTGATAGAAAGAAATACCGAGTGTAGTGATTACCGAGCTAGGAAACCTAACCCTGAATGACCGTTAATGATAACGGATACCCTTTAACGTCTGTAATGGCGATACAAATGCTTAAACTCTAGACCTTTTGGTCGTGTCACCTGATCTAAAATGTTAATGGTTCAGATGTCGGGAAGAGGACGAGGCCGAACCCGTGGGGGGCTGCTGAGGAGCCAGAGCCGCAGACGATAGTTGAGATCGTCGCGGCCACGGTGGCGCAGATGCTACCACAGGTTATTACAACTATGCAGCAGACTCAGCAGACAGGTTGAGCCACCCCCACCCCCACCACCCAGAGAGACGAATTGGGTGAAAGCTGTAGCTGACCTCGACCTGCTGCTTCAAGGGCGAAGCGATCCGCTAAGCTCGAGGCTTACATCTCCGAGATGGAGACGGCCTTCGAGACCCTCGAGGCTCCTGCTGGAGTGAGGGTGAGAATAGCTGCCTACTATCTGAAGGGTGCCGCTATGGACTGGTGGAAGCTAGTCAAGGGTGAGCACGTCGCTGACCCTGCATTCGACTGCGATGCCTTCACTGCTCTCCTGCGATCCAAATATTACCCCGAGCATGTGAAGACGAAGAAGCAGCTCGAACTGGATGCTCTGAAGATGACGGATAAGATGATCGTCGACGAGTATTACACCACCTTCACATCTATCCACCGAATACTACCCAATCTCGGGTATACCAGTCAGGTCTTGGTCGACCGCTTCCATGGCGGCCTGAGCCATCGCCTCCGGTATGGCATGGGATACACGCGGTTCACCTCTCTACAGGTAATCGCCGATTTGAAATCTTAATGCAGTAGTCAATACCATTAGTGTCTTTGTATGCAAGAGTACCAACTAATGTCCTAATATCAGGAGTGTTACCATGCCGCATCGAGAGTTGAGATTACCGTCCAGCTAAGGGACGAGGAGAATGCGCAGAAGCGCAAGATCAGCAACAAGGGTTCTGGCTCTGGTGAGCAGACCCAAGGGAAAGGATGGGGAAAGAAGAAAGGGAAGTACACCCACCTGACCCAAACCCAAAAGACTACCTCTGAAGAGAGCGGTGCCTATGCTGAGAAGGGCAAGGCACCTGAGCCATTACGGCTCGCCTATTCCGCACCGATAGCAGCGAAGCCGCTGAGGTCTCACCCACCTAAGGGTAAGATTCTCGATAACCGACACTTGTGTGTTCCTAAACTTAGAATACTGAATTTTGCTAACTCTCAATGCTTTAGGTTCTGGATCTGGCTCAGGCAAGGGCGGCTTGATGGACGGGCCTACAGTTGCAAGTACTGCAAGAATGACCACCCCGGCACTGATTGTCAGGGAAGAGAGGTCAGGTGTTATAGCTGCCGCAAGATGGGGCACCGTGCCTATGAGTGCCCTGCCAAGAAGGGCAACAACCAAGAGTTCAAGCAGAGAGAGGGCAAAGAGGTGGTAGCTGGTGATACTCAGACCCAGTATGGCCAGCAAGGGCACGGACCTAGAGGTGCTCAGAAAGGTGCACCGCAGAGGCAGTCCGCCCTCCACATTATAGATCGCTCAGAGGGAGCTGGTCAGAAGACCGGTTCAGGTACTTCCACACACCTTTAATCCTTGAGAGCATGTCTACAGTTTTAATTACCTGTAGCAATGACTGACATAGAACTAACATATAGTTAGAGCATGAATTGACTAGCAAGACTAGAACTTATAAGTTGAACTCACCACTTAGGGACCTTCCACATCTGCTATCCTATACCGACTGAACCGAACCATGAAGAGTCCGACATCACCACACACCACTACACCATCGATCAGTGTCAGGTTATCCGCCCAGGTATGATATTGTTAAGGAGATACCTGACACCTGAAGCGCAAATCGCCATCATCCGACGGTGCAATGAACTCGGAGCAAGACCGGGAGGATTTTACACACCAGAATACCCCGGTGGAGCAAGGATGAAACTAAAATGATGTGCATGGGGAAGGATTGGAATCCTTACACCCGCACCTACCTCAAACAGGGAGCAGAAGACGAAACAACCCCACCTAAAATACCCGGAGGATTCCAAACGGCTGTTACATAAGCCGTAGACATTGCACAACAGCTTGAAGCTGATCCCGTACCTGCACTTGAAGCAGATATTTGTATTGTCAACTTCTACCAAGAAGTGGGATGACTTGGCTTACACCAAGATAAGGACAAGACAGCGGAATCTCTTGAGAGAGGAGTGCCCGTAGTGTCTTGGTCCATTGGGGACGACGCTGAATTCCTGTATGGCGAGCAGAAGCGTACAGACCACGCGGAGAAGATTATCCTTAGGTCAGGAGATGCCTTGGTCATGGGTGGCGAGTCGATAATGTTGTATCATGGTACAAGAGATCAATTGAATACGGCACCATCGACTGTGATTAATTCCACACACATGAAACCAGGGCGCCTGAACCTCACCTTTAGGAAATATTAGATGTGTATCCCATGTAATAACCTAGTAATGTCGTAACAAAGCACCATGTGTACCTTGAATGGTTTATAATAGCAGTGTTTTTATCAATCTTTCCATTTACTTAATACCATCAAACTCATAAAGCTTATTAATAATAGGACGTGGACTCGGTACGGAAGTAACCTGAGTATACTTACTGAGGCACAGGCCGGTGAAAGCGGCACGATCCTCACGGGTACCTTTCCGGTGAATGGCATTGATGCCTCCGTGCTATTCGACTCCGGCGCCTCTCACACCTTGTCTCGCCGTCATTTGCGAGAAGGTTGGGGCTAGATGCGGTTGAGTTACCCATTTTATGGTTACACTCCCATCGAAGGAGCGAGTGTGTTGCACGAAGTATTACCGAGATGCCACCATCCGAATCAGGGGCGAGCAGTTCCCTATTTCCTTCATCGAATTCAGTGGCCTCGGCTTCGACTTGATAGTTGGGATGAATTGGTTGGAGCGGCATAAGGGGCGAATCCTTTGTGCCGAGCATAGATTGCTGATCAGGAGTCCATCTGGGGTTGTAGTTTCCTACTGCTAGAGGCCCAGAGAGCCTTCGACTAGAGTCATCACCGCCTTGGCCATGTACCGAGAGCTTAGGAAGGGGCACACGGTATTCCTTTGTTATGTGCAAGACCTTGAGAGAGACCCTGATTTTAGCACCGATGCTCCGGTAGTGTCAGAGTTCCCGGATGTGCTTCCGAAGGAACTTCCCGGCATGCCACCTCATAGGGAGGTTGAGTTTGAGATCGAACTTCTGCCTGGTACCGGACCTATTGCTAGAGCACCGTACCGATTGGCACCGGCAGAGATGGCCGAATTGAGAGTGCAGCTTCGAGACCTGCTCAACAAGCGGTTCATACGCCCGAGCGTATCACCCTGGGGAGCACCGGTCCTCTTCGTGAAGAAGAAGGACGGTAGCCTCCGCCTCTGCATTGACTACCGCGAGCTCAATGCGGTCACCATCAAGAATAAGTACCCTTTACCACGTATAGATGATCTGTTTGATCAATTGAGGGGAGCCTCTATATTCTCTAAGATTGATCTCAGATCTGGATACCATCAGATAGCCATCCGAGAGCAAGACATTGAGAAGACAGCGTTCCATACGAGATATGGCCACTACGAGTTTACAGTGATGCCATTCGGACTGTCGAATGCGCCTGCGAAGTTCATGGATCTGATGAACCGACTGTTCAGCGATCAGATTGACACATCGGTTGTGGTATTTATCGATGATATTCTGGTTTATTCGAAATCCAGAGAGGAGCACGAGAGCCACCTGAGGCAAGTACTCGAGAAACTCCGCATGAACCGACTTTACGCGAAATTCTCCAAGTGTGAATTCTGGCTTGTTCAAGTTTCATTCCTTGGGCATGTGATATCAAGCGCGGGTATCTCAGTCGACCTGGCTAAGATTGAAGCAGTTCGCTCGTGGCCTAGACCCAGGAACGTTTCCGACATCCGGAGCTTCCTTGGGCTAGCCGGTTATTATAGAAGGTTCGTGAAAGATTTCTCAAAAGTCGCCAAGCCTATGATAGCTTTGACGAAGAAGGACGCACAGTTTGTGTGGACCGATGACTGCGAGATTTCCTTTCAGAGCCTGAAGGACTCGTTGACCTCTGGCACCCATCCTTACCATTCCTGAGGGTTCAGAGGGATTCGAGGTCTATTGTGATGCATTAGGCAGAGGCCTTGGATGTGTACTCATGCAGCACAGCAAGGTAGTTGCTTACGCCTCCCGCCAGCTGAAGAAGCATGAGGAGAACTATCCCACCCATGACCTCGAGCTGGGAGCCATTGTCTTCGCATTGAAGATATGGCGGTATTATCTTTATGGGGTTAGTGTTACCATCTACTTCGACCACAAAAGCCTGCAGTATGTCTTCACGCAGAAAGAGTTGAACCTGAGGCAGAGGAGATGGATGGAATACCTATCAGACTATGACATCGACCTTCAGTACAAAGAAGGGAAGGCGAATGTCGTGGCAGATGCACTGAGTCGTCAAGCACACTCGCTCCATTCGCTACTCGCCTCTTCTAGCTTGGTTGATGAGGTGCGAGACACTCAGATGAAGGACCCATATATGAATGAGATCAGACAGAGTATCATTGACGGCACATTTGAGCACAGGAAGTATGAAATACCCCAAACCTTAATGTGTTAATTAATTGTGTAATTATAATTTTCTAGGGCTAATTAAGTCCTTAAGGTCATTGGTGAAGAAATGAAAACCAAAAAGAAAAAGAAAATGCGTAAAAGTCACAAAACGTGAAAACGCGTATTTAATCATTCTAGGGGGTACATAACCTTCATTAGGGTTATAAATGTATTTTTTATACCTTACTAACACACTAAGAACGTGTGGGAAAAATTCCGGAAGAAAACAGATCCAAACAATGCGTTTAAACGCTAACGGAGTCCTAGAGCGCGTTTTTCGAGAAAACCCGGAAACGTGACTTTAAACAATTAAATGACCCCGTATAAATCACAGTTGATTATGTAACAATAATTAAATATTAATGGGAGTTAAATAACCATTAAAATTAAAGGAATGAGGAAATTCCGGAAAACGGTCCCGGTTAGTGAATAGTGCTAAACCGGGTGAATAAACGAGCATTTCCTGTTAAAAGACGAAAAAAACTCCAGCATGTTTACAGTAGTGGGCCGGTTTTATTAAAGTAGACAGCCCACTCACACAAGGCTAGTGAACAAATTAATTAAGTCAAAAGCAAAAAAAAAGAGAGGGACCACTTATACCCCTCTCTCCCTCTCTCTCCTCTCATTTCTCTCTTTCCTTTTCTCTTTCCTCTCTCTCTTTCTTCCCAGTCGGCTCCCTCTTCTTCCTAAAGCCACCGATTTTTCTCCCCTTCCTCCAATGGCTACTCCAACTTCAATGCCATGCCCAAGCTCCATTTGAGCTCCAAATAAAAAACAAATCACATATTCTTCTTCCTCTCATCCTCCTCTATCATCCTCTCTTTTCAAAATTCCAAAAGGATGAAGTTGACCTCCATGGGTTTTCCCCATTTGAAGAGAAAATGGCACCAATGTGGAACTTGGAGTCTCCTCTTTCTTCTAAGGTAAAAATTTCCAAGAAAAAAGTCATTTCCTCTTCATCTCTTGGTGTAATCGATTTTTCACCATTGTTGATACCTTGTTTTTCTCCTTGTTCTTGAGCTCCAAATTAATCCTTCAATGGTGGAATAATTCCCTTCTTGATTCAAGGGTGAGAATCCCTCTTAAAAGCTACAAAAGGTAAACCCTAACCTTGTGTTCTAGCCCTTTGATTTAATTGAAATATTCCAAGGGTTTAGATAATTAATTGAGTGTGTTTTGTGTTATTGGAAATTGGGATGGAGTTTGGAAGCTCCATGCCCTCTCAACCGATTTTTGGAGAAGATGAGGAGTAAGAGGAGAATTAAAGAGACTTGTGAAATTAAGGTAAGAAATTCACCTTAAACTTTGTTTGTAATTGTTTAAGTGTTTGGGATGGGTAAACAAATTAATGAACCCAAATTGTGGATTAAAATCTGTGTTGTAATGTGTTTAGTTGGTGTTGGAGAGGTGTGTGAATCAATAGTTGAGTTGAGGGCCTTAAGAGCCAAATGTTTTAAGTTGGGATTGATATTGTGGTTGTGGAGTTTATGGTGGCTATGTTGTTGTTGATGGAATTTGAGGATTTGTTATGTACTGTTAGGACCCTGGAAAGGGTGTGGCTAGATTAGGAATGTAATTGATGTGAATTGATGGTTTGGGAGATGTTAAGTTTATGGGAGGTCATGGCGAAATTTTGGTAGAAATGAGTGTTTTTGAGGGTGTTTAAGGTTTAGGAATGTAGATGTACAAGGAGGAAATGATGTTTAGGTAAGATGTTTGGGAGATGATGTTATGATGGTGAGGAAACACTTTTGGCATGGTGGTTATCATAATTATGAAACACCACTTAGAGGAACTAAAGAAAAATTGTAAGGGTTTATGGAGTTATAAAATGAGTTTTATGGTTGTGATATGAAGGGTAAATGTGCCAAATGATGTTAGGACACATTCGGAGGCTTGTGGAGAAGTTTGGAAAAGATTTGACAATTTTTGGGCAGATTCTGGAGGCGTCCGACCCAGGGGTCCGACCCACAGTTGGGTCAGACGGCCTCTGTTGGTCACCCGTAATTGCTTCTGGAATGGTCCGACCCAGAGGACTTGGGTCAGACATGGGTCGGACGGGCGCGTTAGGAAAGACGGAAAGTTTCTAGAATGGTCCGACCCAGCTGGTAGGGTCGGACGTGGGTCGGACGTGGGAGAAGTTCGAAACTGAAGTTACTGGAATGGTCCGACCCAGATGGTTGGGTCGGACATGGGTCGGACAGACCCAAAATTTTAAAAAAAAAAACAAAAAAACTAAAAACTAAGTGTGGGTTAAGTGGTTGACCCTAGTGGGTATAATGATGACAACCAAGTGTAAGTTAAGTATAAAAACATGTTACACAATCATGTAAAATGTTAGTGAACTGGAATTTAATAAGTAATTAACCGACATTATCAATAATGTCTAGGAACGACGTTTGGCGGGACTCATATGCAGCAAGGACCAAGGTATGGTTTTCTTGCAACCTGCGTCCTACCGGATTACACCGGCTTGTATGCCAATGTGTTTTTCTGTGTGTTTGCCACCTTGCAAGATAAAGCATGAAATGAGTTTATAGTAATTCATTATTGTGGCGTAATTAATTCGGATACCGCTTAACCCTAATTATGTGCTAAATAATAGTTAACCGACCTTAGGTTCACATAAGATCGGTATTTGGAATAAACGTCCCAACCACGGGAACGTTCTAAGTACGGCTATCCGTGCGTTTGTATGTTGTGACTATGTGTGATGTATGTGACTTTGTTTTGTGTGTTGCTGCTATCGGATACAGTTATCCATGTTTGTTAAAAATGGATGTTCTCCCTTCTGGTCTAACAGAGTTAGTAACACTATGTGATGTATGTATGTGATGAGTTCCATAAAGGAACTTTAACTAATATGTATATGTTATGTATGGTGAGGAATCCGGTCGTTCTGGTCGCGCGTATTGTTTGGGAGTTGATGTATATATGTGAATCAACTCCCATCCTGTTATTAGGGTTGTTTTCCTTCATTGGATTTCGACCTCCCACTAGCTTAGCCAAAGCTTACCTACCCAACTTCTAATCGGGTTAGGGGGAAATCATGTTTAATGTTGGTAGGGTGTTGATGCCTAAGTTCGCTTCGACTCCCTCTTATTATGTTACGGTTGTTTTTTTCCTCCTTGAATTACAACCACCCACAAACTTAACCAAGGCTTACCTACCTCATCATTATTGGAGCTAGGGGAAATTGTGTAAGGTGTGATCGGTCCTATATGAGGCCGCCACACCTAAGTAAAGAAAAGGTATGTATGTTGTGCTCGGGCTTATATCACCCCGGCACTCCCTAAGCAAAGTTTATGCCCTCTAAGAAGAACGGAATTAAGTTTGTGTATGTTATTAAGTGAAATGTGTTGTTATGTTGCGTGTGCTAACCTTGTGTTTGTGTTCTGCTAACGGATGTGTGCTTTTAAGCATGATATATGTGTGTAATGTGTGCATGTTTTAAATAAAATCAACCGCATGCTAAGACGACAATTAGTTGTGCGTGGCCCGGTAGCATGCGGGCTGCGGGATTACCATATCAGCAAAGGTGCTGAGCCCCTTGGGGGCCATCCTTTCCTTCTTTTCCTGTTTCAGGTACAAGGAATTGGAAGCCGTTCGAGAGTAGGACGGGGTAGTTACTTGTACGTGGTAGTCATGAGAATTGTGGATGTATTGTAGGTGTAGTAAGACCGAATTTATATCGGCGTTAGTTGGAAGATACTCGGTACATTGTAATGTAAGTGTATAAAGATCGTTGAACATGGAACGGGATTTATGTGTAGTTGCTCGGGAGTTTAGTCCATCAGACCGGTACAATGTATGTATGTTAGCCTTGTTAGCCACGTGGGTGGCTAACGGCGTGTAACACCAAGGAGTTAAGTTATGTTGTGAGTTGGGATTTCTGCTGCAAAGTGTTGTTAAGTGTGTTGTTAGTAGTTGGGGTGTTACAAAAAGTGGTATCAGAGCGAAGTATCGCTCTGATGACTGGAATACCGAGCTTAGGAAGTACCGAGTTAGGATTTTAGTACTATGGGTTAAGGGTTGAGTGATAGCGTGAGAAGTATGCTAGTTAGGAGATGCCAGTGTGTACTGGATACCTACAATATCCATCCCGCCCTCCACAAACCCTATTTTTTAACTTGGGAAGAACGCCAGAGAGATGGGAGTCATCTCTTACTCGGGAAAACCCGATCTGGCAGTTGATATTTACCTCTGTAAGTATGGAGAACCAGTCATACGGTAGATTCCGAAAGGTGTGAATCCCGAAGACGGTTTCCATCTGAACAATGTTTGCCGCATTTAATAGCGAAAAGTGAAGAATCTTATGCTTAAAGGAATAGAATTTCCGGCAACCTGGGTCGACATGCGGAGCAGTCGAGAACAACCAGCTTGCAACGCACCCATCATGCAACATGGAGAAGTGGAGTAATGAAACCCGAGACGAGTGTCTACGGGATCATGAATGTTAACTAATATAGCAACGGTATACCAACCGATTAAGGAACTACGACGTAGTACGAGGAGGATACAATACTAAGTAAAAAGGGGGTCTCCCAGGATGGGAAACACCCTAGTTAATGGTTAACATGTGGAGACAGTAAGATGTACCCAGAAGATTGTTGTTAAGGCGGTAAGATCAAGCAAGGGCCAGCAAGGCCACTGATATTAGTGCGGATGAAAACAATACCGCAACCAATGTGTATTGAACCGATAACCAGCTAGCATGGCGCACTTGCCATGGCAAGTGCTGCTATGACAAGGCTGTACGGAAAATTTTAAACAACTACCGGTACTTAGTAAAGTACCATGAAGTTAAGTGGGATTATCATAACCGTGGAAGGGCTTAATAGCCTGACCTCAATACTTGGAAATACACCAGTCAGCAGGATGCTAGACTCGGTTAAGGCAAGGAAACGTTGTAAAACCAGGAGAATTTTTCTTTCAACTTAATCCATTTTCAAAACCAGATTTTCTTTCAAACCCATTTTATTTTAATTCGCCTTTTTCTTTAAACCAAACCAGAAGACCTACACGGGCCTCAGTGCCACATGGTAGGTAAGTTTTACCCAGTTACTTTTAAGATAACCGGATGGAAACCGGTAAACCCAAGGGTAACAACCCGAGGAATGGACTGAGTTCATAACAATACAACAGTGGATAAACTTTCCCTTGATTAAGCTCGGGAAGCACGGAATGCATGTTATCAAAGGATAATATAAAGGAGTTGACAATAGAATACTTCACCTAGGCGTGTGCCGGACGCTACGAGCATACCAATTGAAATGTGGGACGACCGCACTCCGGTAGGAGCTTGTGGGCCTGACAAACCTTCTTATGGGGTAGTCGGGCAAGTAGCAATGTATCAACAGGATACCCCATATATGTATACGAGTGGAGTCTGGAACACGGGAAGTAGTCGACTCCATACTACGGTCCGAAGTAAAAGTCAGACAAGAGTAATAAACTACCATCGAATGGTTGAAGTAAAGGATCCCAGTTAAGTTAAGAGGACTAAAAGGATTAGTGAGTTATTGCGAGGAAAAGTTTAAGAATCTAGAAGTGTGAAGTGCACTGACTAGTAAGTAAAGACATCGCATATGTCTTAAGGATCTGGATGGATGAACACAAACTGGAGTAAGTACCCAGCCTATATATGGTGAGGCAGATGCCTACTATGGATATGTTAATGTGCAATGATCGGATGAGACTCCCGAGATGATCACTAGAGATATCAATCTCACTAAGGAGAATATTCAACCCAGCAAAGAACGTGGGGCGAAGTAGAAATTAAACATACCAATGAGTGCAAGCCAGATGAAAAGGCATAACCTAATAACACCCATGAGTTATCCTTAAAAGGGTGTTTGGGTCAACAATGGTTGAACAAGATACGTGACAGAAACGCAAAGGCTGAAATTAACACCAAGTTTAAACACAAGTCGTCAGAGAGAAGTCTAACATCCTTGAAGGGGCATCCCATGAAAGAAACCGTGAGACTACGACCTTGTCATGGAGCCCAATACCAATCTAAACCATGTAATGTGTGTGGATAGCCTACAACGAGCAGAGCTCGAGGCAATAAGGCTTGTAAGCCACAAGTTGAATGTGTTAAGAAAATGTTATTGATTACGAAAGTTTATGTTATATAAGTTTGTAAGCGGATAACGAACCACTGCTTTAAGAGTGGGGATACCTCTTGATGCTGTGAGACCGCAATGGTGGTAGTTATGTGAACCAAGTTTAAGAGATATGTTAGGGATGGACCATGATGTTGTTACCTAAGAGTGATTTGAATGAGTACTATAGGTGTGTGATGCTAAATGTGTGATGAACAACGCTCAAACAGCATAAAGACTCGAAGGATAGAGTATTCAGCAATCAGCCTGGCAAAGCACAGTGTAATGGCGGAAGCTAAAATAATAGGGGATGCAGTGTAAGTTGGTGTTATGCAGTGAGACGGAGCACGGTGCGCAGTAAGCGACCGTTATATAAATATCGCCAAATAATAACATGGAAAATAAGACCAGTTATGAGTTAAACACAGTGGAGATATAACGGTAAGTGATAGCGAACAGACTGGGCAATAAGCCTGTGGTCAGTACTATGTGACGAGAACTCAGTGTGAATTCCGATCGTAATCGCATAAGAGATTTATTGTCAAGAGTTACGCCTCTGCACTCTGTATGACTGAGTGTTTTGGTATTGCTCTTGCGCGGTAATGATCAAATGAGATAGCTAGGAAGTTTGGGAAATGTTAAATGTGATAGAAGAACAAGACTTATGGTGTGATAAAACCGATGCATAAGAGAAGCACGGTCGTACCAATCAAAGGGTACTTGATTGGCATAAGTGACTACAGTAACACGGCTATTAAATACCGGTATGGAACATACCTCGAGTGTTGGAAATAACCGACAAAGTACTACACAATAGGTAGTAGCTCAAACGTAACCGACAGTAAGTCGGAAGAAATTAAGTAAGTCAGTGTGGAACTCACCGAATTCGCTCTTGATAAGAAATACCACGCGTCGGTTGAGAAATCGTTATTGCCAAGATAAGGGTGATAATCGGGAATGTACAATACAGTAGGAATAATGTAGGGGCAACTAAGCTCTAAATTATCAAGAGTCGCGCAGCAGAAACTAGTGAGCCAGCGATTCAAGTGTTGGATATGCGTTGTGAATATGCGTAAAGGCTAATTGTTAACGCCTAGAAGTTTCACAGGCCAGAATCGAAACTGGTTATGAATTAAATAACTTCTAAGGAGAATTCTTGGTTAGGGACTAAACCGCCAATATGGCTAAGATACTCAACCAGAACACATTGTATAATAAACCACGTGGAGATACAACACTTCACGACGGTAGGATGTTATAAACCAGTGATTAAGTGATTGATTACGTGGGCGTAATCCCTTTTAAGGGGGTAGAGCGCAAAACTGTTTAACGTGTTTTACCGTACAAGTGTACGTGAACTATGGTGTGCATAGCACAAAATGATTTGTTTTGATGATTGATGTGTGTGTTACATAAACATACGCATTCATTCATGGTTAATTGTGGTAATTGCGCACAGAAGATGCGAATACCATTGTGATAAGTGTGTTTATTGTGTTAACGGATGTATGTGAAAGTATAAGTGTAAGGGAGTAGAAAAACTCCCGGGGAACTAAAACCCCGACAGTATATGGTCATATGATATCCAAATAATATGTGTATTATATTTTGATAAAAAAATATATAGATATGTGTATATATACAGTGTTGTGATTATGAGAGACATGACACCAATACAGAACCTAGTAAGAATTAAATTCCCTAGGTAACTTGGATTAAGTTGAATTTGGATGATGATTGATAGACGGAGTTCTATCCCTAGGAGATGTAATGATTATGACTAGATGGATTAAAAGATAGAAATGTACATGTTTGAATTAGTTTTTTTGAAAATGAAGTGGGAGGTGAACATGATTTATCATGAGGTCAAGGGAAGCCGACACAAATTGGGGTGGAAAGATAGTTCAACACCTGATGCTGATCAATTAGTGTTGGATGATTCTGAAACTCCTTCTATCTCACAAATCCCACAATCACGAATAGATGCAGTTAGCAACAATTGGACTTGGAGTTGTATTGAGTTTTCAAAGAATTTTAAATTGGGTTTCAATTTTCAATTGGTATTTTCAAGACTTCAATTATATTCTAAGATTCTTAAGTGGTATTTTCAAAGGAATGACTACTTTTACTTGACCTTGTAAAAAGGATTTTCAACTGGTTTTTTCCAATAAAGGATTTCATTCTACTTAACCTCATATAGAGTATTTTCGTATTACTTGCTCACGAGCTGAGGACGTATACCTTTGTCTTCGGACCGGGCATGAGAAGTATATCTTAAAGGTGTATGCAATCGTTTTGATCTCCAAGGAACGGGACCAAGTGGTCCATCGCGACCGGTTCTGCGGGATCACGTGTATATGTACTCAACATGGGTCCTCGAACCCATGAAGATGGAAAAGGGAATTTCTGGTTGATATACATGCTAAGCATGTTGCGGGTATATGTAATAATATGTTTTTGACCTCGAGTCCTAATGTGGTTGAGTTCCGGAAGTGTTATGTGACCTAGACCTATGTGTCTAAAGGTTGTTACGTTATCAAGACCTAAGTGTCTAAATGTTGTTATGTTACCCAGACCTAAGAGTCTAAGGGTTGTTATGGAGGAACAATGTTGTTAAGGTAGCCGACCATCAAGTCCGAGATTACTATGCAAGTGTTATTATGCGTGGATGTGGATGTGTTACCCGGACCGTTAAGTCCGAGGTTGTGATGTAAAATATGTTGTTATGGAGGTTTTATGTTGCAAGTAATCCCTGTATCCTAAACCAATGTTGTGGGAAGTATGAACTCCGAGGACGAAGTTCTTTTAAGGGGGTAGATTGAAATACCCCAAACCTTAATGTGTAATTAATTGTGTAATTATAATTTTCTAGGGCTAATTAAGTCACAAAACATGAAAACACGTATTTAATCATTCTAGGGGGTACATAACCTTCATTAGGGTTATAAATGTATTTTTATACCTTACTAACACACTAAGAACGTGTGGGAAAAATTCCGGAAGAAAACAGATCCAAACAATGCGTTTAAACGCTAACGGAGTCCTAGAGCGCGTTTTTCGAGAAAACCCGGAAACGTGACTTTAAACAATTAAATGACCCCGTATAAATCACAGTTGATTATGTAACAATAATTAAATATTAATGGGAGTTAAATAACCATTAAAATTAAAGGAATGAGGAAATTCCGGAAAACGGTCCCGGTTAGTGAATAGTGCTAAACCGGGTGAATAAACGAGCATTTCCTGTTAAAAGACGAAAAACGCTCCAGCATGTTTACAGTAGTGGGCCGGTTTTATTAAAGTAGACAGCCCACTCACACAAGGCTAGTGAACAAATTAATTAAGTCAAAAGCAAAAAAAAAAGAGGGACCACTTTACCCCTCTCTCCCTCTCTCTCCTCTCATTTCTCTCTTTCCTTTTCTCTTTCCTCTCTCTTTCTTCCCAGCGGCTCCCTCTTCTTCCTAAAGCCACCGATTTTTCTCCCCTTCCTCCAATGGCTACTCCAACTTCAATGCCATGCCCAAGCTCCATTTGAGCTCCAAATAAAAAACAAATCACATATTCTTCTTCCTCTCATCCTCCTCTATCATCCTCTCTTTTCAAAATTCCAAAAGGATGAAGTTGACCTCCATGGGTTTTCCCCATTTGAAGAGAAAATGGCACCAATGTGGAACTTGGAGTCTCCTCTTTCTTCTAAGGTAAAAATTTCCAAGAAAAAAGTCATTTCCTCTTCATCTCTTGGTGTAATCGATTTTTCACCATTGTTGATACCTTGTTTTTCTCCTTGTTCTTGAGCTCCAAATTAATCCTTCAATGGTGGAATAATTCCCTTCTTGATTCAAGGGTGAGAATCCCTCTTAAAAGCTACAAAAAGGTAAACCCTAACCTTGTGTTCTAGCCCTTTGATTTAATTGAAATATTCCAAGGGTTTAGATAATTAATTGAGTGTGTTTTGTGTTATTGGAAATTGGGATGGAGTTTGGAAGCTCCATGCCCTCTCAACCGATTTTTGGAGAAGATGAGGAGTAAGAGGAGAATTAAAGAGACTTGTGAAATTAAGGTAAGAAATTCACCTTAACTTTGTTTTGAATAAATTGTTTAATGGTGTTTGGGATGGGTAAACAAATTAATGACCCAAATTGTGGATTAAAATCTGTGTTGTAATTGTTTAGTTGGTGTTGGAGAGGTGTGTGAATTCATAGTTGAGTTGAGGGCCTTAAGAGCAAATGTTTTAAGTTGGGGATTGATATTGTGGTTGGTGGAGTTTTATGGTGGCTATGTTGTTGTTTGATGGACTTTGAGGATTTGTTATGTACTGTTAGGACCCTGGAAGGGTGTGGGTGGAGCTTAGGAATGTAATTGATGTGAATTGATGGTTTGGGAATGTTAAGTTATGGGGAGGTCATGGCGAAATTTTGGTAGAAAATGAGTGTTTTTGAGGGTGTTTAAGGTTTAGGAATGTAGATGTACAAGGAGGAATTATGTTTAGGTAAGATGTTTGGGAGATGATGTTATGATGGTAGGAAACACTTTTGGCATGGTGGTTATCATAATTATGAAACACCACTTACAGGAACTAAAGAGAAAACCTGTAAGGGTTTATGGAGTTATAAAATGAGTTTTATGGTTGTGATGAAGGTAAATGTGCCAAATGATGTTAGGACACATTGGGAGGCTTGTGGAGAAGTTTGGAAAAGATTTGACAATTTTTGGGCAGATTCTGGAGGCGTCTGACCCAGGGGTCCGACCCACAGTTGGGTCGGACGGCCCTGTTGGTCACCCGTAATTGCTTCTGGAATGGTCCGACCCAGAGGACTTTGGTCAGACATGGGTCGGACGGGCGCGTTAGGAAAGACGGAAAGTTTCTAGAATGGTCCGACCCAGCTGGTTGGGTCGGACGTGGGTCGGGTGGGACGTGGGAGAAGTTCGAAACTGAAGTTACTGGAATGGTCCGACCCAGATGGTTGGGTCGGACATGGGTCGGACAGACCCAAAATTTTAAAAAAAAAAAACTAAAAACTAAGTGTGGGTTAGTGGTCGACCCTAGTGGGTATAATGATGATGACCAAGTGTAAGTTAAGTATAAAAACATGTTACCATCATGTAAAATGTTTAGTGAACCGGAATTTAATAAGTAATTAACCGACATTATCAATCATGTCTAGGAACGACGTTTGGCGGGACTCGTATGCAGCAAGGACCAAGGTATGGTTTTCTTGCAACCTGCGTCCTACCGGATTACTCCGGCTTGTATGCCAATGTGTTTTCTGTGTGGTTTGCCACCTTGCAAGATAAAGCATGAAATGAGTTTATAGTAATTCATTATTGTGGCGTAATTAATTCCGATACCGCTTAACCCTAATTATGTGCTAAATAATAGTTAACCGACCTTAGGTTCACATAAGAGATCGGTATTTGGAATAAACGTCCCAACCCACGGGAACGTTCTAACTACGGCTATCCGTGCGTTTGTGTATGTTGTGACTATGTGTGATGTATGTGACTTTGTTTTGTGTGTTGCTGCTATCGGATACAGTTATCCATGTTTGTTAAAAAGGGATGTTACTCCCCTTCTGGTCTAATAGAGTTAGTAACACTATGTGATGTATGTATGTGATGAGTTCCATAAAGGAACCTTTAACTAATATGTATATGTTATGTATGGTGAGGAAGCCGGTCGTTCCGGTCGCGCGTATTGTTTGGGAGTTGATGTATATATGTGAATCAACTCCCATCCTGTTATGTTAGGGTTGTTTTCCTTCATTGGATTTCGACCTCCCACTAGCTTAGCCAAAGCTTACCTACCCAACTTCCAATCGGGTTAGGGGGAAATCATGTTTAATGTTGGTAGGGTGTTGATGCCTAAGTTCGCTTCGACTCCCTCTTTATTATGTTACGGTTGTTTTTTTCCTCCTTGAATTACAACCACCCACAAGCTTAACCAAGGCTTACCTACCTCATCATTATTGGAGCTAGGGGAATTGTGTAAGGTGTGATTGGTCCTATATGAGGCCGCCACACCTAAGTAAAGAAAAGGTATGTATGTTGTGCTCGGGCTTATATCACCCCGGCACTCCCTAAGCAAAGTTTATGTCCTCTAAGAAGAACGGAATTAAGTTTGTGTATGTTATTAAGTGAAATGTGTTGTTATGTTGCGTGTGCTAACCTTGTGTTTGTGTTCTGCTAACGGATGTGTGCTTTTAAGCATGATGTATGTGTGTAATGTGTGCATGTTTTAAATAAATCAACCGCATGCTAAGACGACAATTAGTTGTGCGTGGCCCGGTAGCATGCGGGCTGCGGGATTACCATACCAGCAAAGGTGCTGAGCCCCTTGGGGGCCACCCTTTCCTTCTTTTCCTGTTCAGGTACAAGGAATTGGAAGCCGTTCGAGAGTAGGACGGGTAGTTACTTGTACGTGGTAGTCATGAGAATTGTGGATGTATTGTAGGTGTAGTAAGACCGAATTTATATCGGCGTTAGTTGGAAGATACTCGGTACATTGTAATGTAAGTGTATAACGATCGTTGAACATGGAACGGGATTTATGTGTAGTTGCTCGGAGTTTTAGTCCATCAGACCGGTACAATGTATGTATGTTACCTTGTTAGCCACGTGGGTGGCTAACGGCGTGTAACACCAGGAGTTAAGTTATGTTGTGAGTTGTGATTTCCGCTGCAAAGTGTTGTTAAGTGTGTTGTTAGTAGTTGGGGTGTTACAAAGTATGACTTCAAGCTCCATGACGATGGCCTGATCCGACTGAATGGAGATTATGCGTTCCCCGAAGCAATGCTGAGCTGAGGGATAGCATTCTACTAGAAGCCCACTGTTCCTCATTATCTGTCCATCCAGGAGCCTCTAAGATGTACAAAGGTATGAAGAGGTATTTCTGGTGGTCAGGATTGAAATCTGATGTGAATGAGTTTGTCCTGAGGTGCCTCACTTGCCAGAGAGTGAAGTTTGAGCACCGTCGACCTGGAGGAATGGTACAACCTATGCCGATTCCTGAATGGAAGTTCCATGATATATCGATGGATTTTGTTGTTGGACTCCCATCTGCTAGGGGAGGACTCAACATGATTTGGGTGATAGTCGACCGCCTTACCAAGGTGGCCCGCTTCATACCAATGAGGGACACCTGGAAGGTAGCAAAGCTTGCTGAGATATTTGATCGGGAGATTATCGACATCATGGAGTTCCAGAGACGATTGTGTCTGACCGTGACACCAGGTTTTCTTTCGAGATACTGGAGAGCCACACGAGAAGCGCTTGGTACCGAGTTGAAGCTCAGTACGGCCTTCCATCCACAGACCGACGGTCAGACAGAGCGGACCATCCAGACACTGGAGGACATGCTGAGAGCATGCGCCTTAGATTTTCAGGGGAGTTGGGTTGACAAGTTACATCTGATTGAGTTCTCTTATAACACAGCTACCACGCTTCGACCAAGATGTCACCCTTCGAAGCCTTGTATGGCAGACCGTGTCGTACTCCACTGTGTTGGGATGAATCCAGTGAAGCGGTCATTGTTGGACCAGAATACCTTGAGCAGATGCAATCTGAAGTTCAGCAGATTCGAGCGAATCTGAGAGCAGCCCAAGATAGGCAGAAGTCTTATGCCGATGTTCGACGACGCGACCTCGAGTTCGTTGTGGGCGATTAGGTCTTTCTGCGCGTCTCACCGATGAAGGGCGTGTTCCGATTCGGCCAGAAAGGCAAGTTGAGCCCGAAGTACGTTGGGCCTTATACGATCACGGAAAGGATTGGAGCTGTAGCTTACAGGTTAGCGTTACCTGTAGACTTGGGTCGTGTTCATGATGTCTTTCATGTTTCACAACTGAAGAAGTATATAGCCGATCCATCTCATGTCTTAGAGCCTGATCACATATCCCTTGAGCCGACGATGAGGTACGTCGAGACTCCCTTACGCATCCTTGACACCAAGACAAGAGACACCCGCAACAAGTCTGTGCGGATGGTCAAGGTCTTGTGGTCGAACCACGACACCAAGGAGGTTACTTGGGAATTAGAGGACGCCATGAGGGCGAAGTACCCGACACTGTTTGTAGACTAGATTGTCTAGTGTCGTGAGGGTACGGGGCGTACCCCTTTTAAGGGGGGTAGGACCGTTTTGTTTTGGCATTGCTTCGGGATAGCTTTACTTGTATGTATATGTTTACATTTTGTTTGACACAGTGGAACAACCAGTGTATTGGTTGTAGTGTTGATTGTGCTTGCAGTGTATTGCTTGCATGGATGGTGCGTGTTTGCACAATGTGTGTGTATGTTGCTGTGAATATATATGTGTGAGACTTGTTAATGAATTTGTTTGACAGATGTGATATCTGTAAGTATACTAAGTGTGGACTATGTTAAGTGTGATTTTGACAAGTGATTTGTCAAATGAGTGAAGTTAGTAATCCACCGACTTTGACCAACTTTGAGGGCAAAGTTTCTTAAGGGGGTAGGTTGAAATACCCCGAGATTTAAAACAGTGATTAATTAGGCTAATAAAATATTTAAAAGCTTAATTAGTCCTAAATAAATACATAGGAGCGATTCCCGAAGGAAACGGATTCGTAAAATGAATTAAAAACGCAAACGAGCTTTAAAACGTTTTTCGAGAAACCGGGAAAAACGTGATTTTAAACGGGTTTAACAAACTCTTAATAATTATAGTTAGTTAAATATCTATAATTAGACCATAGTGAGGGTCTAGAGCGCTTAAAATTAATTAAACAAGAGAATTCTGAAAAACGGAGCCGTTATATGAATAGTATAAAAACCATGAAGTTGTGGGGTGTAAATGTAATAAGTAAAATAATTAAGCCACCCTTGTAACATATGTGACCGGTTACTTAATTGTAAAGGGGGCACGATTTTATTCTTCATAAGCAGCCCCTCTCTGATTCCTAATACACTAAGAGACAAAGTAATAAAGCAAATAGGTATAATAGATACTCTCTCACCTCTATTTTCCTTACCAGTCACGATTTACCCTCTCTGTAACATCTTCTTCCTCTGTAACCCTCATTTGCGATTTCAACAGAGAGCTGCAACTCCATCTTCATCCTCTCCTTTCTTGTTCGATACAACACCAAACCATACAAAAACCATACCGTTGGATTCCTCATGTCAAGGGCAACACATTCCACCCTTCAAAAACTTGAAACCCTCACCTTCATCTCCATGACCGTGAGCTCCTTTGCAGCTTGAAGTGGTGCTTTTGACCCTTCTTCATCTTCTTAATAGTCCAAGGTAATTATAAACTCAAAGTTTTCCATCTTCATAGCTTGTTCGTGCAAAAGTCAAAAATTGCCCACGTTGATATTTTCTCCATTTCCCAGTCAGTTTCGGTTTTCATCAGGGGGCTGAGTTTTGCTGTTCTTGCTCTCCAAGGATTACACTCAGGATAGTAAAGTAATTCCTTAGTGTTTAAAGCCCTAAAAACTAGCTCTTGAAATATTGGTTCGGTGAGAAACGTGAGAATTAAAATAGATTGTGGTGTGTGTTTGGGGTATGATTGTAGATAGCAATCTATACCTCTGTTGTTGTGGAATCCAGAAGAGAAAGAGAGAGCAGAGGAGGAGGAAGAAGGGAAAAGAAATCAGAAAGCTAACAAGGTATTGAACTTACCTTGAGATGGCTTTGTTCTCTGTAAAACATATTTTTGAACATGAAGAAAATGACCTTGCATGGTGTAGTTCAGAAACTACAATATTGCTTGATGAATGAAGAAGTTTTAATGATGTTTAAGTGTGTAAATAAACCTAGGAACTAAGTTAGTATTGTGTATTAATAGAGGGGAAATTTAATGTGTTGTTACAATGGTTTCATGCTTAAATAAACAGGGATGTTAACTGATGTTTGTGAGTTGTTATAATGTGGTGAGAGTCCATAGATTGTAGATAAGCTCTGTCAAAATATGTCTAGGAATGTAGGGCTTGAGTGTGTTAAGGCGTGAGGCTGGAATGATAAGGAAGAGAGAATAGGAAACCTGCAACAAGAAAACAAAATTAGAAACCTGTAACAGGGGAAAAATAACAGGGAATCGAGTTAGTTGACAGATAAATATGTAGAATGCTTTAGGTTAGTTTTGAAAGCCTAAACAATGTCAAACATGCTAGAATATGTGTAGGAAGAGTGGGGAAGAAGTTATCATAAGCTTGGAGTTGAAACAAAAGCAATAACATACTTATTTTTCAAACCTGCAAGTGGTCCGGGTCTGTAAACTAGGACAGAAACCCGGACCAGTGTCAAAACATGGCAGAAACTTATATCAGAGGAGTGGTCCGGGTTTACAAACCACGACACAAACCCGGACCACCCCTAAAACTCACCCGAGAGATTTCTGAATTAAAGGTCCGGGTTTATAAACTAGCATGCATACCCGGACCAGTCTTAAATTGCACCCGAGAGTTCTGTAACCATGTGGTCTGGGTCTGTATACTAGGGTGTAAACCCGGACCATGCGATTAAGTTACCCGAGGACTGTCCCAGTGAGTTGGTCCGGGTATGTAAGTACGGATGGTAACCCGGACCAACCCAAAAAGTATACAGAATGTGTTTTAAAGCCTAACTAAGGATGGGTAAGGATGGGTAATGATATTATAAGATGATTAGGACTTGTTTGATGGTGTTTTATGGTCATTAAGAGTATTAACAAGCTTAGAAAATAATTAAAAGTATGTAACTTATGTAAATGGACTTGGATGACAATGAGAAGTAAAGACTTGTATAGGTTAAACTTGAAATGTCATGACTAAGTAAGAAAAGTTCGAGAAAATGTTAGCGAAGTAACGAGTTAAGTTAATCATGGGTAATTAACCTCCCGACTTAATATATGTTATAGGACCAGATTAGTTGGACTCCGAGAGGTAGTTGGCAAACGAACGACGACGGTGAACGGTATGATTTTCTCATGCTCTGTATCCTAACTTGGTTACCCTGATTTGTGTGTTTGTGTGTTTATGTGCAATCACCTAATCAAGATAAAATGCATGAATATGTTTAAAGGTATTTCCTTATTTGTCGTGTGCTTGTCTTTGCACCTAATGAACTATGTCTTGAAAGGCTAGTTTGTATAATTCATGAAATGTTTGAATGGGAAGAATTCTTGTGTTTGAGATGTTCTCACTAACACACTAACCTTCTGACTTACCTAACTTGATAAATGGGTAACTGAAGTTGAGAGGAGACAGATATAGTTTCGTCCACGCGTGAGAATGAGGAAGCAAGAGAGATTGCTTACCGAGTTCTGGCCTAACCTTCCCACCATGGTTCCGAACCTTAAGGTCGCAGCCCGGGGAAGTAAGCCAAATCTAAAGCCTGGTGGTGAGAAGTGGTGAGTATGTCACATCTCTGCCCGGAGGTCACCCGACTTAACTGAGTAATTATTTCAAGAGTTAATAATGGTTAAGTATGGATCATGCCTTGGGCGAGACATATGATCAAGAGATAAGAGATATGAACATCCGTCTAACCCGGATGAGAATTTGGCTAACACGAGAAGAGGTGTGAAACTGGAGGGAGAATCTCAAGGCCTCAGTGACCAACGTGTGAATAACTTGTAATGTTTCCATTGTGTGTTATGCTCTATGTGTGAGTATTGTTTTTACATGAATATATTGTTGTTATTAATAACATGCTTGTTTGAATAATTATGGACCGCATGTTGGCGACCAAATAGTTAGCGTACCCTCGCTAGTACGCGGGGTATGCGATTATCATATTCAGCTTTAGCTGAGCCCCTTCGGGCACCATTTTTATTCTTCCAGGTACACGAGACGGTTGATAGACATGAAGACCGGGATGTTATGCTTTTGTTGTTAGTATTAGATGGTGGTGTACCGAGTTGTACACGGGATTGTGGCCTAGGATAGTCAGTGTACTATGTGGTACACCTGTTGTATTTGAATGGGTAAACACGTTGGTGGAGTGACTGTTAAACTCGTATTCTTTTGACGGGCTGTGAGCCTTGATGTAATTATACACTTAGTACTCGGTAAACAGGTGTTGTAAATTATGTTGATTAAGTTGGTATTTCTTTTATCAGACCGGGACTGTAAGTTGTAGTAGTTTAGACCCGGTAACCATATGGGTGGTTATCGGTATTGTATCACCCTCGGTAGTTAAGAGTTTTTCCGCTGCGAATAATTAAGTGTCCGTGACGTTAGACCGTGGTTAGAGGAATTATCGGATGGGGTGTTACAGTGGGCTGAGTGATGCTTTGGAAATGCTATTAAATGTAGGGAGCTGCTGCCAAAATTTGCTTAGAAACAATGGTAAATGTGAGAGAAACACCTAGGAGTAACTAGGTAGATTTGAGGAGAAAAGGAGAGGTTAAACACTTAGAGATTTGATGAGGAAGAGAGTGGCATTGGGATAGATCTGGAAATGGAAATAATGCAAACTTGAAGTACTGGAAATGACATTATTTGAATGGTAAG